>JAUCMU010000024.1:8274262-8304326 GCA_032275025.1 Enteromius treurensis
ACCGTATAACAGGCAATGTTTAGATAAGTGCAGGCTAGAAAGGGAGAGAAGGGATAGAGTTAAGATTTTTTTTTTTTTTTTTTTAATGTTTCCAAGTCACTTGACCTATTTAAATGGGATTTTGCCATTACCATATTAAATGCATAGATAATCTTTCATAACAAATTCTTACATTTTATTAATAATTTCATTTATATAATAAGATGAAATCAGTATATACAAAATTAATCTTTCCACTGCAGAAGAAACAAGTGACCTAAGCAGCATTCAGATGCATGCCAATTACTCATCACCAAACACCAATAACTTATACAAATGGGTTCAGGCGCTTTCAAAACTGTTGCAACAGAGGTGGAAATACAATTAGTAAACACATGGATTTTGTTTCCATCTTTGTTGCCACAGCTTTATAAGTGCCTTTTTCTGTTCTAAAGAAGTGGGTGTCCCAATAATTTTGTTCATATAGTGCATGTTCAAATCATTGGTGTTTGGTGATGAGTTTTTGGCTCAAGGTCTGCATTTAGATACACACCAGAGGAGTTTAGCTGGCATTATGACTTTGCTCTCTGTTGACCAGTTATAGAAATTACTGAAGAAATTAAATCTGTTCATCGGCAGGGGGTGACCCAAATACTTTTAGTAATATAGTGTATATGTAAATTATATTACATTCACATTTAAATGACAAATGTGAAATGTGGGGGGAAAATAGGCTACTATTAAACTAAACCGGAGCATCAATGACTCATCTTAATTCATGAGTCGTTGATGATTTTAAAACGATTCGTTCAGACGGCTGATTCGTTTAAGAACCAAGCAAATTCTTGTCCTTATGAATGGATCATTGGATCATTGACTCAAATAGTACAAAATTCAAGAATCATTCATTAACAAAACTCTGCTGCGCTGTGTGCGACTGTTCTGCTGTGATATTTGTCATTGGCCATGTTTTGATCAGATTAGTTATCCGGTTTGGCAAGTAAAATGATCTTCTTTCACCTGCCCCTTCAAAACAATCTACTTGTCTCATACAAGCATTATTGTCGAGTTCTATTGTATGTAAACAATTTTACAACACCAATTAATATGCATTTAATATAAATTAATATACATTTCTGTTTGTTGTGCATGTTCAGTTTCTGTATGTTTAATTAATGAGAAAAAAGTAGCCTAACTGGCATTACGTATTTAAATGCTCTAACTAATTTTTTGTGGTTATCAAAACTATGCCATAAATGCTGCTGATTCAGCTTAACTTGCACTTGACCCAGAATATCCCTTTAAGATCAATGTATAATAGTAGGCCTGTAAACCTCAAACTGAAAGTCTTCACCGCAGTGCTGTTTGGGTTTGCGCTGCCGAGACATTCACCCCAAGTGTTCATTATGGCAGTTTATCAACATTTGAAAGGTTGAGATCATCAGGTCAAGTAAAGAAGTGTAAAATGTCATGACAATAGTGTTGTTTTGTTTTGCACACAGTAAAAACAAACAAAACTCAAGGCATGCACAGCGTAGTAAATTCATAAAAATGTGATGGTACAGTTCCAGTGAAGAAACAAAATATTTGTTTGAAAGAGTTCAGCTGTATGGGATAGTCTTGATTACAATCCCAGTACATCTGTTTCTGTTCAGACCATGACATGGCTGTCTGAAGCCTTTTTTTCTTTTATGTTGTTTAAATGACTCTTGGAAGATTAATGAGGGAGGAGTTTGTAATGCAATGAAAACCACATGGTAATCAAACTGAAATGAAAATTCTTTGTAAATAAAAATGTATAACAAGTTATTGTCATGTTTATTGTGTTTTCCAACATACAGTCAATTCTTTTTATGAGATCTGAAGATGAGAGAGATCCATACACGTACTTGGGAATTGACTTGCGTGGATGTTTCTTTTGCATCCTTGCTGTATATAACTGCAGATGTTCACATAACACAATCTGTGCTCGCTGTTGAACTTTTCGCCTGTGTGATCTGTAAACAAGCTGTCTGCTGGCGTTAGAAACATGATCCATCACTGAGTAAATATTAGTCTAAATGAGATGCATCCTGGCTGATAAAAGAAAGACAAATACTTTACTGATTACTATTGTAGACATGGCAGTTGCAGGATTGAAGATGGCCTAATTTAAGTGTTGAAGTGAACTAGTCTTGGAGGAAACCGATGACAAGCATGGGAACAATCTTGGAGTGAGAAACAAGGTGAGTGATTTCAGACAGGTGTTATCAGGGAGAGATGTTAACCCTGTGACACACCCAGGGGTAAAACAAACCTCAAAGCATTGCTTTCAAATCTCACCCTTAAAAACAGACCTGCACTGAGTCAGCATGAGTAAAGGGTTCTGCAAGCAGTAAGATAACCGTTCCTTCACTTGGCAAGATAAGAGAAGCACACACATATGCATATTAACACTTGCCAAATGCCAGATACAAGTAAAAACTCATTTTGGCAAGAAATGGCAAAGCTGAGTATGCAGCAGTCTTCAGTCTCATACGATCCTTTTACAAACACTCTAATATTTGCTAAATCACTGACACATACAACCAAGATTGTTTTTAGGATTCTTTGATAAAAACATAAAAACAGTATATTACAAATGCATTTAAGATTAAAAATACTGACCCCAAACTTCTGAATGGGTGTATGTATAATGCAAAAGAACATTTCATAACCATTCATAAATGTTTCGGTTCACTTGCTATATCTATTCTGTTAAAACCACAATGTTGTGCCACAGAATCAGATTTAGGTTTGTAGAAATCCCCTTAGACTGGCCTGCATTATTCTGCTAATCAGGGCTGGTTGAGAGAAGCCAGGCTTATCATCTATCATGTCCTAACAGAAGCTGCCCCATGACTCCCTGGTAAATTCCAGCAGCACAACGCTTCAGGGGACGGAGCAAGGCGATGAGCCAGACTGAACACAGAACACAATTGTTCAGGCTGCTGCTAGCAATTCATAAATCTCATCATAGTTGTCATAGGAACATGACAGTCTCTTACGCCAGAGTCCCTCCGAACAACTACAAAACCTGGGCACTGCCCTTCCTGCTATGGATGAAGGCAGGTCACACATTTGCCATCAACTCTACAAAAACAGAAGAAAACAAATGGTCGACTATGGGTATGTGTCCTGCTAGGCCGATGACCTAGTTTTTCTAGTACAAATAAATAAAAGGCTTTGGTGGATATTTCATCTAACAGTACACATGTGGCTTATTTTAATTTCAGTGAACTATGGAAAGAAAAGTTGGCCACCATCCCTGTGCTTAGTAAGACTGTGTAAGTGATGTATCCTGTGTAACTCATATGGGAGTCATAAAAATCTTGCTGTCCGGTGAACTTTGTTAAACGTGTTCAGTTAATAAAAATCTTCATTTCATGAGTAAACAATGTTTAAATCAAATACGATTTGATGGTACACAAAATATTACACATTTTATTTAGAGGAGCACTTTTTGAAATTAGTCTTAATGCTAATTTCACTGTGAGGAACAGGAAATGTTCTCTCGTGTCGGGGGATTGACTCAGTCTGGTGACCAGATCTGAATGGTTGATATTTACTCAGGAGTTCCTGGGGGAGCTCAAGCTTCTGTTCTCTCTTTAAGGTCAGCTGGAGACATAGACCTTTTTGCCCACTTCCTGGAGTGACTGTTTCCTTCCTTTGTCCTTCTTCCACTCATGTACTGTTGGTAAGTCAGAGTCCCTCCCACATCAAAAAGTTGGAAGCAGACTAATTTGTTACTTAGCGATGAGTTTTTTAACATTTCCTGGACAAATACCACTGACTGAGAAACTCTTGAGTTTATTTGCAACACAAACAGGACTATATGGGTCATAACTACTTGTCGGTATTCATCAAGCAGATAATAATTATTATCAATGTAAGTCTACTTTTGTTTTTGATGTTTAAATTTTCTATTAATCATCAGGTGAAATATTTAAACACATTCCTTTAGACATTAAATACATTTCCTATTAAACTTTAGCATGTAACGTTTTACTGTGCTTTAAGAACAGGTACAAATCCCAAAACCACACATTTCAAGAGCAACCAAGGTCATATCTGAATGTAAGATCAAGTTCCTAATAAACTAAGCACACTTCAATCATGACACAATCTATGACACTTGTGTATGACACTCATACTTATGAAACTTCCTTAATAGGACATGATGGACACTACCTTAATGTGCAAGACAAGAAACAGTATGATCACACAACTGCAACACCAAGAAAAGCAGTCATTTTAATGGTATCAAAATAGGTTTTATTTCACAGAACTGAACATTGTCAAAATTGTATAAATTTTGCATATAAATGTTTTAAAATTAGGAGAATTACGTTATGCTGACTTAAAAGTGACATTCACAGAGTGGGTTTATTCCAGGGCAGTCAAGTTCTCTCCTCTTTCATTTAATCAGCCACAAGAATCACATAAGGAGAAATGGGAGAAGCCAAACTGCATTCTCTTTAATGGAAAAGTATGTAGAGGATGTAAGACTCTGCCGTGACAGATTTACACAGACAAGATGACCTTATGTTCAAGTCATTCAAGTCTCTTTTCCTGAGAGATAGCACTAGTAGATACTATTCAAAGCCTTGCTTAGATGGTTTGATTTAATGCATTCTAATTATTTTTTTATTTCAATGATTTTGAGTTACGTAGGTCTTTGTTGCCTAGTTTGATTCTTAAAGAGCACCGGCTTCCCCTAGTGGTGAAGTTTTAGAGGCTTCAGAAACATCTCATTAATGCAACTATCAATGGAAAAAATAAAAAACAACTAAACAATAGTGCCTAATAACACAGCAGCCCTTATTGCTATGGAATTCCCTTTGAAACAAACTTCCAGTAATGACAAATCATAAAGGCATTTTCAGTCATAAAGGAACAGACTCAACTATATCCTATAACTATATCCTTCAGCTATCCATCCCTCAGCTTTTCAAAGGCTGGAGCCCCGGATCAAAACTGTGACGCCTTATACAACTTTATGAAAGCCACATAGCCATGTTCAGTGTGACACCTTCTAAGAACCAACAATTCAAAAACAGGCACAGGGCACCAACAAACTAACACAACACTACACCAAACCCACTATTTCTGACATTATATTAAATTAAATTCACACCAAAGTATTCAGGTGTCAAAATTCTCAATCAAAGATCAATAAAAAACAAGCAGGGATGATTTTAAAACATTGGATTCTTACATACAGATGTAAAAGCCACTGATCTCTGCAGTTGTGGCTGGACTAAATTAAGATTTTAGTGATAATGAAGTTAGTGACAATGGAAATGAAGAGTTTTATACAGGGATGGTTTACTTAAAAGTTTAAATTCTGTCATCATACACATAACTTCATGTTTCAAAACTGCATGACCTTCTTTCTTCAGTAGAATAAAAGTTTGTATATATATATTGAAAGTTAACGGGGTACAAAGGAGGTACTACACTGGATCCCATTGACTTGTATGCACAAAAACACATTTTTTAAGAAGTCTTTTTTTATTTATGTTCCACAGAAGAAAGACAGTCATAGATGTTTGGAATGACACGAGGGTGAATAAATAATGACAGAATTTAAACTTTAGGATGAAGTACCCCTTCAACTACATATGAAGGAAAATTAGCTGACAAGTTTTAGCTACAAGATCAGTTTTATATGATTGTAGCTGCATTGGCCATTGCCTTCGATCTCAATTAGTGTGATGCCTTATAATTCCAGTTATGTAAAAGACAAAACACAAAGGTAAACCTTAAAATGTTCACATACTTCACATAGATGCATCTGCCTAGTAATTACCATGGATTTGAAAAATAGAAGCAAAAGTTGAGAGCAAAAAAAAGGAGGGAAAAGCATGCTGATGTGAGTCGGGGAGGGGATTTGGATCGCATCAATTCGACTTAGCAATATTCAGTAGCACAGTTCCTGGACATTCCTTTTTAGTCCAAAAGTGACTGCTGGAAAACCACAGGCTCTGTGTGTCAGTCTCACAGTTAGCCAAGCACCCAACCCCACCGCAGAAGAAGAGTGAAAAGTATCCATGTCAGCATGCCTCACAAGCACCCATGCCCCACTTAGAGAGAAAGAGAGAAGAGAAACAGCAGAGGAAGAGGGGGTGGACAGCTCTCAGGCCCCTCAGTGGCCTTCTGTGGCTTTGGGTTTGGAGGCTTTCTTAAGACTCTCTTTCATACTCAAGGCCTCCAGCTGCTCGGCTGGGTCTACCGCACCCTGATGGGAGGCACTGTTGTCTACAAACATGTTTGGGATGTCTTGACCGAAGTAGATCTTGCTGTTTGCAGCTATAGCCTGGTATTTCATCAGTTCCAGGTACTCTGGTGTCAGCTTCAGCTGTGGAGGAAAGAGACAGTAGTGTGACAAATGACATGAGCATGTCCGATGTGTAATCATCTCTGCTTAAGAAATGTGTTTGTGCCTCCATGTGTTCATAGTTGACACAAGTACCACTAAAACAGCTACAGCCTCCTACAGGTGCTTATCTAATATAGCTGAGGTAAAAAGTTTTTTTGAGTTTTGGGTAAGCTGAAACGTTTGAATATTTAACAAAATCTGTTTTGTACAGATATGCACTACAAGGAAACAAACCTTCACCTTCAATTGCTGGTCCATACTGACTTGAAGAAAAAACACTGTGCAAGTCAATGGGGAAAAGCAACTGAACGTGAACTATCCTTTTAAACAGTTGTGAATCTGGAGTTCACCCAAAAGACTATTTTACTTAAAATGCACTTATCCTCTAACCATCCAAGATGTAGTTTTTCATTAAAAATATTTGAGGACATTTAGCATTATTTTAGCCAGATAAATAATATCAGTTATTTGGATTCTCATTCTGACGACACCCATTATTCACTTCATGCAGAGGATCCACTGGTGAGCAAATGAAGAAACGATACATTTCTCCAAATCTATTCTAATAAAAAAAACAAATTAATCTAAATCTTAGATGGCCTGAGGCTGAATACATTTTCAGCCTAATTACATTTTTTGTTGAACTATTCCTTTAAACCTGAAGAATAGAGATTTTTTTAAATGCACCATTTTTTTTTTCTTTAAAAACTAGTTCTAACTGATATCATTTTTTTTTTAAATATTAAATGTTTCAAAAAATACATTAACAAAACAAATGTGTATGAAAATTAAACAAAGTGTTGTTGTTTTTTACCCTGTTGGCTTCTGAAAATTTGGCAGCAGTGTAATATTCTGCATCTGCTCTTGCCCTCTCTCTTGCCAGGAAAGCAGAATCTGTAACAATCAAATAAATGTGTCTGATGAGCAATATACTCTGCATGGCACATGTTATAAAGACTCTTGGTAGATAAACCAGACCTTCAATTTCAGAGATCTTTTTCTCGGTTTCCTTCTCCATTACTTTTTGTTGGAAGTGAATCTCCGCTACCTGGGCCACTTTCTGAGCCTCTGCAATTAAAAGCAACACATGAAATGAATGAGGACAAACCGTGACTCTATACACGATCAGCAATATATTTGGAAGAGACTCACCTATGATGGCTTTCTTTCTCTCAGTTTCAGCTTCCTTCTCCACCACTTTCTGTGTCTGAACGGTGATGAGCAGTCTGGTCTTCTCGGCTTCCCTGCAGATGATGAAAGCAAGGGAAGATTTAAAGAAGTTCCTTGAGCACTTAATCAGCACCTTAGAATTATTTCTGAAGGATCATGTGACACTGAAACTATGTTATCCAATCAAACTGTACAGAAAAATATATTCACTCACATTAGCTCATAGTTTCTTCTGATTGCCTCAGGAATTTTAGGTTTGGTGACTCGCACAGCCTGCAAAATATTATGAAATCACGAATTCTGCTTAAGTCAAAACTGAAACCACAGAGATAAAATATGATACCTGAATTGTGAGGCCAGGAGCCATGGAATTCAAGTCCTTCTGCAGTGCAGTCTTTAAGTTCTCATCAATTATGTCTGTCAAACAAAAATGACACGACAAACGTTCTTGCAGTGAGAAGGCACAAAAGACAAAACTAATGACACAGCAGAAACCGCAGCACTCATATAAACAACTGAACGTTCACAGTATACTTAACTGAATAAACTGTTTGACATACCAGTGACTTACCGAACAGTTCTATGTAGACTTCCTGTAGTGTATGCACACTGCAGAACTGGTTTAACTCATGGTGAATTTTGTTGAAGATTAGCGTCTTGTCATAATCTGCGGTGTAGTTCTTCACTATGTCCACCACTGCGGAAAAAGAAAGAACAAGAGCGTGACCTTAATTTGTCAAAGACTAACATCTCATTTTGTCTTCCACTGAAAAAGGTCAGTCATACAGGTTTGAAGGCGTGTAAATGATGACAGAACATTTATTTTTGGGTGAACTACCCCTTTAAGGCTCTTACCTGCTGAAGGAACCAGCATGTTGACCACCTCAATCCTGTCAAAATAAATCATGACACCCCCACTGCGGAAGACAAAGAAATGATTATTTTCATTTCCTAGAGCACCAGAAAAAATTATTTAAAGGGATAACACCACAAAAAATTACCTGGTTCCACAAGGCACATTTTTTATTTCATCTGTTTGCATGGTTGTCTAAAAACAATAATGCAAACATTAAATGCAATAATATTTTTTTTTAACCTGGCCAACTGTAAAAACATGATATTTGTACCTGTACTGATCTATATGAAGTAATGAAAGGCAGCATTATATGGTAACCCGGGCCATTAGGGGCTGTCAACAAAGCTCCTCCTCTGAAAAGAAAAAAAAACATTTTACACAAATTAGGCAAATTAATAAATATGACATTAATTTAATTTGTGTAAAAATATCAATATTTCTATTGCTAAAAAGATACAAATAAAAATACCTAATATTAAAAAATCGTATTATTATAAATTAATCCTTTATGTTCCACATAAAAAAGTAGTCATACAGGCTTTGGCAAACAACAATTTTACTTTCCAACCAACCTCAACTATGTTACAGGTATTTTATTAATTATTAACATAAGCAGCATAAAACCTGTGCATATTTGCAATGCAACTTCCCTACACTCACCTGTAATACACAGCTAAATGTCCTTCCTCAATCTTGTGTATGGAAGAATGAAGCAGAATGGCCATCACACCAGCCATTGCTGCGACTACTGCCCCAACATGTGCCATTATCAACATGTGCACTCACCTGCGGAGAGACAAGTTTACAAAAGGGAAAGCTGAGCTGATTCTTAGAAGAAGAGAAACACACACACATACAGCTTGGGTGACAAAAGATCAGCTTAGAACACAAGCAAGAGCCCTGATTGCAAACATGTAAGCAGATCAGCCTGCACTGCATAACCTTCCTTAACTGATCCCCCCACACACATCAATAATCTCTGGAGAGAGCTGCACAGCAAACCGAGATAACAGGTTTACAAAGTCCAATAGACCCACCCACAGCCCACCACACACGGAAGTAATGCTACCAAATGCAAATGTACAATACAAATATATACAAATACATTCGTATAGCAACATCGCTGCATGGCCTCTTTAGCTATTTTAGGGAAACGAGTGTTAATCATAAGGCTGTCAGTGACCATGTATTGCAGTTTGACTTCGTTTCAACTCCTAGGGAAGTTCGAATGCGCAGACGGTGCTGTCTATATAGGGAACTCAGTGGCTTTTTATAACACAGCTTCTCCATTCCCTGTAGCCGCTATACGTCGGCTAGCTACTTCCTCAAATTAAGTGCTGACTCGCTCGTACTACGTTACTGTATATGGCAAGAACTGATATAAACGAGCGTAATCCGTCGGTATACAAGCTAAAACAACCTTTACAGTAATTCACGTGATCTAGGCGCCGCAGAAGCCATCACAGCATTCACCAAATTTAAGCTAACCAACGCCCGTGGCTGGCTAACTAAGCTAATTATTTGAAATGCAAGCAAACCTTGTGGCAAAACGACCTTCGGTCAAGTTAAACGACATATACGAGGGGCAAACAGTAGCCGCGGGAGGCATTTACCGATCATTCAATTAGTTAATGGACAGTGCTGTCCTTTCGCTTTTGCAGGACATTACTTATTACTCACGACGCCGTGCCAAACATTGTAGGTTTGAAGGTTCCCACTGAAACGCTTTGTGAATCCGATACTGATTTCCCTTTCAAAATCCACCTCAAACGCGCTTTCAAAATAAAAGTCACCAGTACTTTTTAAATTGAGTCATAAATCATTTAAATTAAACAACCTTACTAGCCTATTTATTATTATTATTATTATTAATAATGTTGTTTTATACGTCGCGTTTGTAAAGACAACACAAAACAAATTCATTAATAAAACAAAATTTGTAAAACATAAAATTATCAACAAAAAAAAAATAATAATAAAATTGTGTGTATGTAGGGAATAAAAGAAATAAGTTATTTTGTAATATTTGTGTACCCATAGACACGTGTGTATCATATATACTATATGTTATATTGTTATGTTATATGATGTTTATAATAAAACATTAACATAGTAAGGTGGGTGTATCATAATTATGAAAAAATAAAATAAAAACAATGTCCTTGATGCAATTAATCAACATTAAAGGTTCGTTACTCAAATCCGGGTGCTTTGGGTTGCTATGGAAACAGACGCAAGCTCAGAGAGTGAGCCGACGGACGGAAATGGATGTGCTGGGAAACTTGGAAGTTCTGTGAGTCATTTTTAAATATTGTTTTCATAGCAGATCATTAATTTGGAGTCTTTAAGGTTATCCTGTCTGGAAAACAAAAACAAATTCTGCATCAGTATCATTGCTAGCTAACGTTACCTAGCATTGAACAGAAAACACTCGTGTAAAGCGCACACTGTGGGTGGTATAAAGTAAATGCGTTTTTAACGCACTATTCTCACAATCTGGTCGAGAAAATCAACATATAAATATATAAAAACAAATAAATTACGAACAAATAATGTATTCAATGCGAAGATTAGAATTTATACAAAATAAATAGTAAATAATGCTACTTTTATTACTATGTGTAAGGTGGGTGCAAGGACTCAACAATGGCACATTTAAATTTATCGACAAGGAAACAACATGCTACACCTGCGGGAATTTCATTGTTTTCTTCAATACGGAAACTAAGTCTAGGAAGACTCTGCAGAGTCCTGGTTCCGGTATCGGGGCCTTTACAGCCAGTGGTCATTGCAGGTGTCTTGCCTTCTCTGACCTCAATCTCAATCCTTCCATTTTTGTCTACAACTATCCAGAGCTCGAGCAGATGTGTGAATTGAAAGGTCAGTTATTGTCTCACATATCCTTGAAAAACAAACCACTATAGCTGATTGGAGTTGATCATAAACTGTTTTAGTGCACACCAAAATTGATAAATGTATAAAAGTTACACTATTAGTGGTTTTTCATTTTTTAAGGCACAACTAAACAGGACTATACAGCTTTGGCACTGTGTGACACTGGCCCTTATTTAATCTGTGCTTCCTCCATGCCCGATCACACCATCTCATTATGGTAAAATGCATGTTTTATATTAGTCTAACATTTGCTACAGCAATTATTTACATCTTGGCTTTTTTAATATAATATTTCATATCTACTATTTAGGAACTGGGAGAGCAGGATTCTGCTTTGTAGCCATCCTTTCTTTGGAGAGGATGTCACAGCATTGGTTTTTAATCCCATGAACTGGTGTCAAATTGGTGCTGTAAATCTGAGGTCCCTTACTATCTGGAATGTTGAAAGATGTGACAACTATCATTTGATGAAGCCTAGGTAGAATGTCTCTCCAGCAGATGTCACTGTTATTCCCATATGGATTTCATGTATCAACATTAGGATTAATGCACAGACAATGTTTATTTTATCCATTGTCCTTTCTTTATGTTGTTTTGCCAGTGCTGTTGATCTCCCCACAGTTGATGGTTTAGTTACTGAGTGTGAAGCAAACCTGTCTTATATCATCAGTAGGAAGTTAAAACACTTAGGTCCTCAGATGCCCATTTCGGCAGTCGCTGGACTGATTGGTGACAGAGCTGATGATTTTGTGGTATGGGTTGTTTCTCTAGTGGATTGTTTTCTTATATACCAGTAGTTTTCATAAAAAGTTTTATTTTTGTAAGTTTTTACCAGTGCTGTATTACTGTAAATGATTTAAAAATATGTATATTTTATAATCAAATAAAAGTACAGATGTTGTTTTCATCATCATAGATAAAAATAATTATATTACATTTATTCTTTTTTTTAGGGTCACAGCATAATATATTTTTTGTTGTTGTTGTAACAGCCTTTGAAACAAATAAAACCAAAACTGTGTCCAAGCGCCATCTGCTGGTCAACTTCTTCTGATCTATATGTTGGTTCCAAGGAAGGTTTCCTGCTTTGTGTGAATCCTGATACTTTGCTTGTCTCTGTCCTATATAAACCTCAAGCTGAACTAAATCCCACAGGTAAATCATACCCGATACATTTCAAATCAGAACATTTCAGCTTTTCACTTTTTTCCCCTTAACTACTTCCTTGTCTTCTTGAGAGTTTAATTTAATTGCATTTGTTGTAATTTTACATCACAGATGACAGTAAAACATCCCTGCAGGAAGGCAGCTTCCAGAGCTTAGTACTACAAGACTCTAATGTTTTTGCTGCAGGAATGGTAAGAAATTGAATTAATCATTATACTAAAAAGAGTTCTGAAATTACACAGGAATCAGTTTTTAAATGAAACATAATTTAATCCCAATTCAAGAGCATTTTCAAACCTATTACAGGATGGCCTTTTACGAAACATACTAATTAAAGGAAACAAATTAGAAGTTGTGCAGACTTGGGCTTTGGACGAGGCCGTCTCGACTATAAACTTTTCCCCTGATGGTGAGACACTGCTGATAGTTTCTAATAAAGTAAGTTATTATATTTTATGATGTTTGTGTATTTTTTTATGATTCATATTAAAATGCTATTAAGGTAAAAGAGTTCCCTCTCATAATTTTCATGATAAAAACTCACAATATTCTTTTATTTATGCCAGAATGCAATACAACACAATAAAGACAATGCTGAGAAACATAACTTAATAATTGTCGGTTTTCCTTTATAGGGCTGTGTTTACAAATTGAAACCACTGCTGAATGATAAAATTGTCAAAGTTCTGGATGTACTCTGTGGAGATTTTGTGGCTGTTGCTGCATTATACACTGACAGAAGCGTTTGTTTGGTAAAATAACATGTGGTGTCAATTGGTTAATTAATCACAATACATACACTGTACTGAAACATCAAATAATAGTATAGTATCACAATATAAATATTACAATATAATATATAGGTCAAATTTTGAAAGAAATATTATTGAAAATAATAAGGCATCTGTATCTTCATTGTTGCAGTCAGTCAGAGAAGCAGGAGACTTACAGCTGTGGGCCCTGGATGATGGACTTTGCTTGGGCGTCATTTCTCTGCAAATACATGTTAGTTCTATAAGTGGAGATTCTATGCGACCTCACAGTAATTATTTTTCCCAAATCAGGTGAATACGTTTGCTCTACTTAAATCTGTGTTATTTGATTTGACTTTACTTCAGGTGACCAGTATGGCATGCTGTCCCATCGCACAGTATGTTGTTGTGGGAACAGACACTGGAGACGTTCTGTTTGTGGAAATGACCACAAAACAAAAACCCAGACTAGTTCACAGAGTTCATCTCTACCATTTCCCTGTAGACCATTTGGTGTGAGTTTCACAGTACTGTGATTATTTGCTATCATATTTTTGTTGAATTGGGACATTGTGAACTGAATGTTGAGAACACTGTATATTATATTTGTTTAACAGGTTTGATCAAGGTGGAAACTTCTTAATCACAGGAGCATCAGACTCACGGATGTTTGTGTTGAACGCAAGGCCATCAAAAGGATTTGAAATTATTGGATGGATTGGTAATTCTTAGGGTGGCATATACTACTATTCAATTCTCTCTATTTGGGGTCTGTGAGATTTTCTTTTTAAATAAATGTTTATTGTTATACAACGAGGATGGTTTAAATTGATCAAATGTTCTTTAAAAACATTCAAAAATCTTACCACCCCAAACCTTTGAACTGTATTATATTATACTTTTATGCCTAAAGTTTAAAGTAAATCCTTTTTCTTTTTTCTTTTAAATTTTTCCAGAGGCTCCAGGTGCCATTGTAAACCTTTCCACTCAGTACGACATGGAAAGTAAACAGGTTAAAGTGCTTGTGCTATGCAGCAAGACAGAGAGAGAAACCAGTGAGGGAAATGTGGTTCTGCTACTGACGTTGTTTGTGCAACAGCTTACAGGTATCAGAAAAACACACCATATTTGAGACTGGCATGCAGAAAGCTTTTCTAAAAAATTGGAGATTGAATGATAAACGTTCCAAAATATTGTGCCACTTTCAGACTCAGGGAGTGTGGATGCCTGTGGCCGTCTATGTAAAGATGTCCTGCACAGCTGCCTATATGAGACTCCTCACACTCTCTGCTCTTGTGTCCTGGCAATAAACAAGATATTTGGTTACTGCCAAGAGAGAAAAGTCTTGCAAAGTTTCCGTATCCCTGAGGTGGTATAAGAACCGACAACACCCATAGTTTTACTTTGTGTTTTTGGCACTGCTCCTAACTGCTTCTCATGTGATATACAGAGTGGAGAAAAGCCCTCTAATGCACAGGAAGCTGTTCACCTGGTCCTGGAGAAGGAGGCAGGGGGCCATTTCCTAAGTCCTGCTTTTCTCCAGCTCTCCCCGCATCAAACCTGGCTGGCAACAGTTGGCAGAGATGGACTGCTGCGCATTTGTGAGATCTCAACAATGGTAGTGTTTGTTAAAACCAATCTCTACAAGTTCATCCATGTTTATCAGTACTGGGCTAGGAGAGACATGTTTCTAGGAAACTGCCCAAATATCTGATGAGTATGTAAATGTGCGTACTTTTGATATGCAGGACAGGTATGTGCAGATGCAATGCCACTCATGTTGGCAGGGTGGAGTCGGATCTGTTTGTTTCACCCCAGACAGTCAGACCCTCATCACCTCTGGCCTGAGGGACGGCTCACTTGTCTGTAGCAGGCTCAGGTGAGCTCAAGGCTCTCAACAGATATTAAACAGAAAAATATTACAACAGAGCTTTGATCTACAGCAGTTATTTTCTCTCTCTGTTAGTTTTTAAATGCACTTGAAGCTGGACCTAAAGCATTTTTGCTTTTACAATGCATGCAAATTCAACAGGTTGAAGCTTTCTGGGGCTGGCAAAGCAAGTGCAGCTACCCAGCATGCTCAGTTACTTGCTGATTCTTTTGAATCAGTGGTATCCTTAGAGAAAACAGTCCTCTCCGAAATGACTCAGTGGGAGCCACAAACACAATCCCTGACCAGATGTTCATCATTTCATACAGGAGAAGTACTGTACACAAACACACTGTTTTCTAATGTTTAAATAATATTTATGCACAATACTGTACCTGGTTAAGCAGTTTTACTGAGGCGATGTTCTGTTGCTTGGGACACAGAATCTAAACTGCCATACAATTCTTCCTTCAGGGAAAAATGAGTCATGAAGCTGAACAAGAGCAAAACTATTTTGTGTCCCCAGCTAGTTCTACATGGCTTGATGGAAAACTAGATGCGGTTAGTGTCTGAATTAATTTTTTGTGTTTCTGTTTAATTAACAATGTAATTATTGTTCTCCGTTTTATAATATAGCATTATTTGTTGCCGGCAGCTAATTCTTTTCAGGTTAATCACAGGCCTCTGGTAGAAAAATGTTTGAATACAAAATATATTTACGTAGAATAATTAAAACTGATGTGGTACAGGGAAAGGTGTTGCCACCTTATGCAACATTTGATTGAAAGATTTATGTTATATTTGAATTATTATTATCAATTGACTTTGTAAGCAAAACTCATAACCTGCACTACCATTGAAATGTCTGATGTCAGTATGATTTTAGAAATAAATACTTTATTCAGCAAGGATGCATTAATTGATCAAAAGTGACCGTAAAGATTTTTTGCCATAACAGGAATAAATTACCATTAAATTAATGAATGCTTGCTTTTATAATGTATGCACTTTCCTTCAAAAGTTAGATTTTTTTTTCTTTTTTAAACAAATGCATTAAAATAAAAGCTTTTTTATCATGACAAATACAAATTTACCAACAAGAGACAATTATAATATTACAAAAAAAAAAATATATATATATATAGTTTAAAAATAAGATTAAACAGCAAAGCTGTTTTCAACATTAATAATAATAATAAATGTCTCTTGAGCACCAAATTTGCATAGATAAAATAAAGTTATTTTTAAATGGAACAATATTTCTGGCTTTCTGTAAAAATACTTATTTTAAAAAGGTTTTTTTAAATAAGATCTTACCAATCCCAAACTTTTGAAAGATTATGATACTGGTTTCCACAAACATTAAGTTTGAGTGATGAATTGAATACTTTAAAGAAAATGCATTAATTGTAAAATAATGACTCCAGTGGTTTACAAACAGGTTCTCCAAGAGGAGACTCAGCAGTATGCAGAGATGAAAAAGAACCTAAGAAAAAACATCAAAGTTCTTCGTGACACAGTAAGAGAAAGGATCATCCTCTCTTTCAAATTATTGTTTCCATACATTTGAAGTTGAAAGGTTAATCTTAATTGTCTCTGGATCATTCCAGATCAAAGCAATAATGCAAGAGAATGAGAGCCTGCCAGACATGGAGAAACTTGAGCACCAGGAATTTAACCTGGATGTGGAAGAACAACAGAGGATGCAGCTCGAGGGAAAACAGGAAGTTACCAGGGTAAACATGGCTATTTACAGATGATGAAGAGCAGATTAATTACACATCTTCTGTAAAAACAAGCTTTTTTCTACCATATTGAGATGTTTATTTATGTTGTTTAAGGTGAGGAAAGAGATTGATATGGAGAATCTGGCTAAGTGCTATCAGAGGGAGATCCTGAAGAAAGAATGCTGGGATTCCATGCAAGTCAAAGGCAAAGCCATTAAGGTCACTAGTCTAAAAAGAAAAACAATTTTATGTAGGGGAAAAAAACTGTAATAACGTCCACATCCATAGATTTCACCTGGCAAACCTGGAACTAGAAATACTATACAGCTGCCAAGTGTTCAGTGTCTTTGTGTACGTTTTGTTGCCCGTAGGCCTTTCATTCAGAAAATGAGGTGAAAAACTATCCCATGAAGAAACGCACTGAAAAAGAACTTGAAGAGCTTCAAAGGATTGAGACTATGAGGCAGATCGAACAGGATAATTCACAAGTATGTCTACAGTGTGTTACTAAAACAATAATGAGTCAGCTGTTGGAAGAGATTCCTCCATAGCAACCAAAGCTTTAGAAAAGATACTGAACACCTTGATACAGTACTTGTTTCTGGTCACAAGATTTGACACAAATAATGTAATGTAATGTTCCCCATAGCTTCAAAAGATGATTTCAAACGCAATCTCTGAAGAGGAAGAGGAGGCAGAGGACATTGAGACCGAGAGTCCTGCTCTGACTGGCAGTCTGAGTGCTCTGTATGGTGGAGTCAATCCTTATCTTTACAGACAGTTTGACTTACACATCAGAGAGCAGAAAATCAACCAAATCACCTTGCTAAAGGTGGTGACTTCTCTTGTTTGTTCTTAATACTTGATGTTTTATGCTTTATTTGGTTGTTGGCATCCCCTTTTGAGTAAAGTTTACACCTTAAAAATGGGGTCATACCGTATGGTCTGCCAATGTTAATTTGATATATTTCATGGTTGTTTATTCAAGGATGTTATCTACAAAGTGAAGAGCACATTCAACAGAGAATTTGAGGCAGTTTACAAGCAGAAGGAACAGGAAATCAACCGTCTTAGAGAGAAGAACAAGCGTATCTCTGAGATTATGACTGAGCTGGACATCAGTGAGACCCTTTGGGAGCCTAGTCTCACAGATAATGAGTGTCCTGAGAGAGCTCTTACTGTGACCGACTCAGAGGTAACAAAGCCGGTGTCTATATGAGATTTAATCCAGAATTGATCTAACTTTTATTAACAAGTCTGAACATAGACCTATTTTTAATTGTTTAAACTGACATAAATTTCATATCATTTAATTCATGTAATTATGCCAAACACTGATTTATTATTTTGAACAATGAGCCTGACAGACAAATGTGCGTGTTCTACTAGATCAAGGTTGAGAAATACCTCACCCCCGAGCTGAAAGAAAAAGAAAATCAGCTTAGAGAGGAAGACGAACGGCAAAGGCTTGCGGCCAAGGTAGAACATTACTGTACCTCACAACATCTGTCCATTTAAGTTTTTAGTTCTTTTTATGTCATAAACCCCTATTTACCACAGCTGTTTACTTTAATCAAAAATGCATAATCGATTCATAACTTAATTTTTATTTCTATTAAATATATATTTGTATGAAAAATGCTTGCTTTTGTTAGTTCATACACTTTCTTGTAAAAGTTGTTATTAAACACTTTTATTGTAAAGAATGCATTAAAATGATCATAATTGAACTTTTATAATATTACAAAAGATTAAACTTTCTATTCATCATCACATTAAAATATATATAATATGAATAAATGATGATTTTGGAAGGATCAGTGCACACTTAAGACTAGAGCAATGGCTTTACCGTTACAGAAGTATGTTACATTTTAAAATATATTAAAATAAAACAAAAATATTTTATATATTATTTGTTTTGATCAAATAAATCATGGTAAGAATTAGAAACCTTTATACTTTTGAAAAGCAGTTCAGTATAATGCATTAAACTGAAATATGAAAGCTGGCTTATATAATATAAATTATATTACATAAATATATCAGTTTTTCTTATGCTTTAGATCATAACAACTGTTCTGTATTTCCATTTTAGTCTGACAACATGAGAGATCAAGCACTAAGTGTAATGATGGGTGGAGTTCTGGAGCTTAAAAAGGAGGATGTGCTGAGGATGGTGAGCGAATGAATCTTACTGGAATGCATAAACTTAATTACCAAAAAGAAGATAAAGCCAGGGCAAAATAACATTCAAAATATGCTTATTTTATAGGAAGTACCTCAGCCTGAGTTCATATCTAAACCTGAGGTACAGTGGACAGATGAAGAGAGAAAGAGCTTCAAAGAGTTTGAGAAAAAAGCAAAGGAGCTCAATGAGGAGAAAGACAAATACAGAAAAGTATGACTTTGGTAACACCTTTCAGGAATACTTTATCCAAGCTTATTTATTTAGCTTTCAGATTATATATACATCTAAATAATCAAAATAGACTTATGACTGTTTTTATTGTCCATGGTCACAAATAAGAAACAGACATCAAAAAGTCTTGTTACCAAAATGTACAGCTCTAAATCTGTCACAGTAAATACAAAAACCAAATATGCTTGGCATCACTGATGTCAAATCTGCCTTTTTGTGTGAACTGTTCTAATTATCAGTTACCCCCTTCCATTTCAAATTCATTAATTTTAACATGGTTGACCCCTTTTGCTTTTTCTTTAGACACTAGAGACAGAAATGAAGAAACTGCTGACTTCTGTTAAAGAGGCTACCCAGATGTTTGATGAAAAACTCACAAAGCTCTTTGAAAGGAAAGTGAAATCAGAGATGGTAACATACCAAGTAAGATGATACATCACTGCACCTCATGTCACCTTTTCAGGGGCCTATTGTGTGCAGTCACATAATAATAGTTATGTAACAGTAACTGCACATCTAATACTTACAGATATATTGTAATCTAATTATATGTTTATTATATTGTACATAATATACCTGAATATACAAAAATGTCTATTGTGATATACATGTACATACAATGTTGTCAATTTATATGTTTTTATTCCCTATTTACTTATTCTATTTTTTTCTGTGTTTTGTCTTGTCACTGTCATTCTGTTGCACTATGGAAGCTACTATCATGAAAAAAAGCCTCATATGTGTATACACACCTGCCAATAAAGCTCATTCTAATTCTGGTTATAGATTTGAGTTTTGTCTTTCAGGAGCAGCTCAAGATTGCGATTCTGGTTCACTCCATTCAAACTGAAGAAGAGATCCTAAGCAGAGAGAAACAGTTGAGCCTTAAACTTGAAAAGGCACGACTTGTAAAGGTGATATTTAGATATTGTTATCTTTTATCTTGTTTTCATCCCTGCTCCGGGCTGGTCTCCTACACAGACAGGTATGAAAAGAAAGAAAGCAGAGAATAGAAAAATATTTGAATTTGCAGACCTATTTAATTTACTATCATATAAAATTAAGAATTTTGTGAAAATAAATTTATCATGCAAGAATTATGTTTTCATGTCAGCTGTTTAGTGATTCTTTAGTGATTGCCAAACAAAAAAGCAGGTTATAGGCAGGTTTTGGATTTCTACTCATGATATTTTTAGGAACATATTAGAGCGCCTCCTTTGCAAAGGATCTTTGCAAAAATAAAAATATACAGACTTCGTGTGTACATGAGAAACTGAGCGTAATTACACCGTCAATCTATTTTGTGGTATGGCTTTTTGGCCGCCATAGGGTATGCGTTATAACAGAAACTTGGCAAATCAGGCAGTGCACACAGCCGTCTTGGCATTAAATTGGACATTAGTCCTTCCTATTAGAGGTACTACCTTAAGAAAAGCCGCATTCTGAGCAAACAGATCTCTATTTATTCATGTGCATCCATGCTCCCTTTTTATACATAGTAATATGGCAGTATGCACAACATATAGCTGATTATAATATATAAAAAACAAGATAATGTGTAAGCAAGAAAACAAAATTCTGAAATTTTGAATTTAAATTTTGTATTCTAAATGTGTGGTTTTTTAGGGGCTCTGTATGTTGTCACTTCAGAAAATCAATGAATAAACAAAGAGGACTTCTACAATATACCGAATATAAAGCTCCTATGAACCATGTATGTTAAATAATAGAGTCTGGAAAAGTAAGACATTTTCAGATGGATAATATGTAGGAACCCTGCCTGCTGTTTTCTGTTCACAGTAACTCTATACAACGTCAGAAATTGGCAGTTATAACACGAGACAATTATAATGTTCCTGATGATGAGACAAAAATTTTGTGCAAGAACAAACCTGTGTGGCATGCTAATCCGTTCCTGTAAGACTGATTGTTTTGCACATGTTGAAGTGTATGAGTCACTTCTCTTTCT
This sequence comes from Enteromius treurensis, assembly GCA_032275025.1. Taxonomy (NCBI): domain Eukaryota; kingdom Metazoa; phylum Chordata; class Actinopteri; order Cypriniformes; family Cyprinidae; genus Enteromius; species Enteromius treurensis. The sequence goes on from JAUCMU010000024.1 coordinate 8,295,470, forward strand.
TGTCAGAATGAAATTGGGGAGGAATTGAAAATGCACAAGGAGACTGTTGATGAGTTTAGAGAGGAGTATGATAACACAGTCACTGAGGACAAAGTAAGATTATGAACATGTTTGCATATACATATAAAATAGTTTTCACCAAGAAAGTATAATTTTAAAAAATCACTTGCTTTTTTTTTAAGCTTCTTGACAAAGGATTTCGCAAAGACTTCTTTGACGTTCCTGGACACATAATTGACCAGCTCTATAAGCTTTACAAACGCAGACCAAGGTATTAATTCAGAGTAGTAGCAATTTCATGTGGCACGTGCGTACGACATGTGATTGTCTGACTAGTTACCTTTGAAAACAGTAATGGTGTTGTTTAACAGGGTTCAGAGGATAAAAACACAGACTGAAAATAACCAGTTTAAAGAGGGAGCGTTAGGAACGGCACCATCTGATGGACTCTCTCTGATGATGAAGGCCATGGGAGAATTGGACGCACCAGAGAACATGCCGGAAGGATTAGATCTGATTGTGTGGGAGAGGTTTTGCCTGGCCAGACGGGTCAAAGTGGAAAGTGAACAAAAGGTGAGAATGGGTAGAGCTAGCCCAAATGTGCTAGGAGTCACCATAATCACATCTTAACCCATGTTCCTCAGAATCCAAAATTGGCTTTAAACGTTGAATCTTGTAGGTCAAACTAAAGGCATTGACCCTGGCGGAGATGCAGGCTTTTCTTCAGAGGAGAACAGATGAGGACGAGAAAGCTCAGCTTGAAATAAAAAATCTTATTGATGAACTAAACAGGTGAGGTAACAGTTGGCTATAAAAATGAAAGCGCACTGGAAAAAAGATGACATCCAGAATCTATGACCATTGCCATTATTTTCCTAGCGTCCGTGAAGAAAAGATGCGCTTTCGACTTGACAGTATGGTGCAGATCGTTCTACAGCAAGGTCAGGTGGAAGTGGAGGCTGGAGACTTCATCCCTGACTATACCAATGGTCTACTAATACATCGCAAAGAAATCGAGGACCTCAACAGCACCATCAGGGTACACTGAATCACTCGTCTTTTTCTTCATTTAAATTGTGCTTACACTAAAAATGATTATGGTCTCATACTCATAATAAGTGTGCACTAGAAATAGATTAAGTTTGTGCAAGTTGAAATATAAAAACCAATAGCTGATTCAATTAATTTAAATTTAATGGCATTATTGATCATATTTTATCACTTATTTATTACATATTTATTTATCAGGCTTTAGGAGATCAGAAGATTACCAGCATGGTGGAGTGTAAAGACTTCCGCAAAGGAATCATACAGCAGGAGTGGGATCAAAAGAGAATGAGAATGCAGCTGGAGGATCTCAGCAATAAAGCCAGAGACATACAGACCCTGCGCATCACTCAGGAGATTCAAGATGTATGTATGGATTTAATATGTAGGCTTTCATTTAAAGTAATATTGCTTCATTCATTTAGTGTCTTTTACCTGACAGGTATATGATTGATAAAGTAAAATATTGAATATTGTAAAAAAATAATTATTTAATCTAAGAGAAGTAGACACTATGGCTCAGGACAACCTTTGAAATTGAGTGACATTTTAATTAAAATTGCCTTTTTGTGTGTTTTTCTCACATCAGTACCTAAATGAAGCAAGCAATGATAACAGGGTGTCAAAGCAGCTGACAACTCTGGAGACGACTCTTGATTTACAGAAAACGGTAAATTTGATCACAACTGTTTAAGCACACAGCAAAGATATTAGGCACTTTTCCAGATGCATATTTCTCAGTGCAGATGGTACTTTGTTGTGAGCTCAGTCTGGATGATTACATGAGTCAAATTCATTGACAGATATGAAAGTTGGGTTTGTTTCACTCTTTGCCCAGACTCATCAAAAGAAAGTTGAGGCTTGCAAGAAACAGATGAAACACCTGGACAGACAAGTTGTGCAAATACAAGAGAAGAACGCAGCCCTCGACTTGAAAGTGGCTGAGATGGAGATAACGGTTGCAGAGCAAAGAAATATTTACGAGGCTGTTGGTAATTGACTTTATATCTTGTACCATTGATAAAACTATTTGTTTTTAGCAAAAATATACTACTTTGTAGTTTAGAGAACAGGGGGCCTGCTTTTTTTTCTGCGTAAATCAGTCATGATTGCATTCTCAATAGGCCTACACTACTGTTCTAAATTTTTTTTTTTTTAAGTATTAAGCTAGGACACATTAACTTGATCAAAAGAGACAGCAAAGACTTTCAAAATATTAACTAACAAGAAAACAAAAAATAAGCAAGTTTTGTGGGGTTTTTTTTTGTTTATCGGCTTGTTGCAGCCACTAAAAAAAGCATGATTTTAACTTCAAACAGGACCAGGGCACAGTCAACATCAACCTGACTTCCTAGAACATTTCCAGTGGTTTAGGAGATTTGTAATACATTGCAGGGGATTTAACCCCTTATAAATATATAGCAAAACTTAAATGAGAAGGTTAAATAGAGAAGCCAGAACAAGAGAAATGTGTTCCCTTTTTCTTATACTAGTAAGAAGTAATATTATGTTCCTGCAGTTTCAGGACCATAGTTCTAGGACCACATTTTTTCTTACATCTAGCCAATTCTATTCCAACATTTATTTTTAACCTAAGAGCTGACGTAAACTTGAGTTTTCGAGGGGGGGGGGGGGGTTGTCTCCATTTAGCTGTGCAAAACTGTTGTAAACTGGTACTTGTATTTAAATTATTTTACATTTATTAATGTTCCGATAAAAACACTAATTTATGTGTCATACATAGCCAGGCTAGAGAATCAGTGTCTTTTCAACCAAAATTCTCATTTCCACAATAATAGTAAGAAGCACATTTGCTTTGAACATTAATGATATATAAAAACAATCTGTATCTGCCCAATAACTTACATTTATATTTACTTATACTCACAGCAATGGAAGATAACCAGGAGACAGAGGCAGAGAAGAACTACCAAGATATCATCTTGAGAAAGAAGCTGTTGAACTTAGCTGGAGCACAATCTGAAGAGATACTCATACTGCGAGCGGAGGTTGAGAAACTGCGTATGAAGAACTTCCCAACTCTTTCTCAACTAAACTACAACTGATTTAAGGCACATAAATGGGAGCTTTTTGTTGAAAATTTTAATTATTTCAATACACAGATGTGACATGAGAACACAAGAAAATGTGTAATAAATAACAACAAAGTTGAATAAACCTACCAAAACTCAAGAATGTCTTTTATCGGTTCCACATACAATCTGAATAATCACCCTATATGAATGTATTGATGAATGACCTTTTCAGAAAAGGCAAGATATTTAAATATTATGAATAAAATCAATACAGTACAATGAATTTCATTTGTCTGTGAAGTCTTCCTCTGTCCTGTCAAAGTGCAATATTTTATCATCTAACCCTAAACTGTCTATAAGCTGAGACAAACTGAGTTGTTTTCCCTCCGAGGGTAATTCTCTCTGTAATTCACAGAGCACAGACTGAGCACAGGATCTCCACTTGTCTACGAGTCTCTGTAGCTGGGTCAGGTCATTCTATGACGAAAGAAAAAAAACGTCATCATCAAAACATAATCATTTGGCAATACTCGACTTAGAAATAGAAGTTGACCTTTTTTCTATACATCTTAGCCATCTTTAATCTTCGCAAGTTTTCTGATTGCTCCTTCACTGCTTTTCGTAGCTCTTCGCATCGCTGAATCAAGTGTTTTTGTGCAGGCTCAGCTGTGTGATGTGAACAGTCTCTTTGCTCGCTCACATTATTCCGATTAACATCAGTGTCGGTCTCTCTGTCGTCTCCTGGTTGTGAGGTCTGTGGTTCACCTTCATCTTCAATTTTAAGGCGTTTAACCACACTGAGGGGGGATCTGAATGAGTGGCGCGATCTTTTTAACTTCTCCTTCAGTAAGGAACTCATGGGCTAAAGGGAAAATGCCACCAAAATATTATCAATGCTCGTGTGATTCTAGACGCAGTTATTGGGCTATTTTCTAATTAAGTTACATCGTTTGCATATATTAACGCTAGATATCAGAAAGAACAATAAGATGTACCTTGGTTGACCTGCTTGAAGAAGAACACTGAGCTGTATTTGGTGTGTTTTCATTAAGGTTATCTGGTGTGAGTTTTACCGGGGTTGTCTCCATGACTCACACCACATACCGTCGCTATGAAGAGGAGAAAACGGCTAAGTTACATAACTCTAAAGTGACAGGTACGGGGTATTATTTATGTTTTGTTTCTTTTGCCGTAAAAAAAATAAAATCAAAAGCAAATCGAGGTAAATCTCATCTTTCCAGCTTTGAAGTTTTCAGTAGGCACCCTCATGTTTTGAAATCGGTGCAAGATCCACTTATTTAGTCGTCATTTCCGGGACGTCCAAACGTTGTTGTCATTATCATGAATCATGGGAAACGTAGTCCATGTGGAGCTGTTTTCTATTTTATAAGTAAATTGATTAAAAATATAAAATAGAATAGTTTTTTCTTTAAGTTTAATAGTGTTTTATGTAAGTTTTTGTTAGTGAAATAATATTTTAGTTTTTTAATTTTTGTAGTCCATTAAAAAGAGTATATTCAAATAAACTACAAAGATTGATGAAGGCAATGACTATTTGCACTTAGGATAAATGGAGGCTATTTACACTGTAAGTGCAAATAGCATGGAAATAGTAATACAATAGTAAATAGCATTGCTATTTACACTTAATGTAAATAGCAATTAAATGTTATTTACATTAAGTGAAAATAGCATATTTTCTTAATGTTCGATGCTATTTACACAAAGTGAAAGTGCCTAAGCTGCTTTGTGGCAAGGTGTTACAAACATAACTGCTTTTAAGATGTCGACACCAAAACAGAACAACAACGAGTGCTTATTTTATAAAACTTGGTTCTGGGTTTTTGTTTTAGCTTGTTTGCTGTACAAGTTGTCACAAAGCACCTTTTAGGCATTGTTCTGTTTTTTTGTTATGAATCAGAAATGACCAGGAGGCAGCTTCCCACAATACAAAGTCATTCCCCCAATGCGCGTGGTTTTCTGATTATGACGCCTGTCGCTCTGTCTCTTTAGCCTCTGCCAACAAGGCGGGTTATTTGCACTTAGTGTAAATAGACACTTGGAACATTGCTTTTGGAAAATAGCTTAAATAAACCCTATGAGTGGGCATGACCCAGGACTCCACTAAAACAGTTCACACTTCAGCCACCTAAAGTTCAAAACAAAACTATGCCTTTTGTTGAAGAAGGAATTGTAAAACTGTGATGAGAAGCTGTATTATGAAAAATAGATGATTGGTTAAAACTTAGAACGCAGCATGTCACAGTGATTTTTTTTTAAATCACAAAATAACAAAGAGGTTAACAAATATTGACTGTACTGGGTTATATGTATATGTATAGCTATATTAATTTAAAAAGTATGGATGTCTATATATGATAGATCTAAACATATTTCTTTAGTAGTCTTGTGCAGCTGAAAGTGACTAGAATCCCAAAGATGAATCAGAAGAGATAAAATTGGTGACATGGTTTGTATGAACCCACATATAAAATCAAAAAGAAGGATGTCGAAACAAATGAATCAAACTCTGACTCATTATAGTGATGACTCCATTATGTAGCTTATATAACATGCATAGGCCTACTTGGTAACTATCTGAACAGTAGTTCAGAAGGAAAAAACTCTTTCTCGTCTACTGGAAATCTTTTCTGCTTTGTTACAACTTGCCTATGAAATTAAAATAGTTTAATAGCTGTAGTCATGCAGCCATGCCTCCTCATGTTTCTAAGATGTATGGGTCCGTATACACTGTAGGATGCGTATGGGGTGGAGTTATAAATTTAGTGACTAATTTACATTTTGTATCAACAGGGTGTTCCCACTGGGAAAAAAAGTATCCATAGAAAATGGCATGTAAATCCCAAGGGAAGCAACACCCGTTTCCCATGGAAAACGTGTATGTGCATGAATTCCCTTTTAGAACATTTGCATTGTTCTTTGATCCAGCTGTCTTCAGATTATACTTAATATGCATCACATAGGATTGGCTAAAATGGTATGCATTACCACTAATGCATTAAAAAACTGTAAGGATGAGTACTAGTTAAACTCTTGCTGGTAATGAAGGATGGACATGTCCTCGTTTGACCCCGTTTATTTAGTAATCAGCTTAAAGATTCAGCTAAAGAAAAAAATTATTTTCCTACCGTTTATTTAACGGTGGTTTCTTTTTGGTGATTTGTTTGTACATGAAAATGTATGAGCTTATCAACTGGGGCGGTATCCTTTCAAAAGGTACTAACCTGTGCATTTTAAGTGCTAAAGTTTCTTTGACTGACAGCTTTGTAAATTTTTTCCTGAGAATGTGTATCTTGAATGCAATGTGGTTTTTCTCATGAAGCACTTCTATAGTTATTAATGAGCAACATAAAACTTTAAAAGTTTTTACAATTTATATTTTACATGTATTCTAAAATATTTTTAATAAATTGCTTCAAGCTAAGCAAAATACATTTTATGCCATATTTTTGCTGCTATGCCAACAGTAGTATATTAAACTTTTATAAAGTAGTGACGCACAGATAACACATCCAGCCACACCTGTGTTCACCTGGACATGTCCTAAAGCTTTAGTTTGCTGGAACATAAAGGATAAAACTGTGATTCCTGAGGGTATTGTCTTCTTTAAAAGTCTGTCTCTGTACCTGCCAAAAGACAGGGGAGTGGCTCGATATAAAATCCTATCCAGAAGTCCTGTGGAGACTTGCCGGTCAAAGTAGAGAGAAAATCAGAAAGAAAACAGCAGAACCGCAGAGTTTTACTGCACAGGTGAAGTTCTCAGGCAACTCTTAAGTGGACTTTACCTAAAACTCCTTTCTCTTCAGATTCTCCAGGATCAAAGGTAAAACTTTTTATTAGTGATTTTGCTTTCAAACTTTTATCATTTTTTTTTCCTTTACAAAAAAATGCAAACTATAAATTAATCAAAGTAGCCTACATTTGTGCTCCAGTAAGAATATGTAAAAATATATATTTGTTCTTATTTATTCATTATTATTGCTTTTTATATAGTTCTATCAGCCCATTGCTCTCCTGAAATACTTATTAATTTGTAAACAGAACAATCAGATTACTTTCTATCTCTGACCACACCAAAGACTAAAATCTAGACTGAAACAGTAGAAACCAAAACATCTTTATGATATTAATGACAATTTGTATTAATTATGAGATATTTTCGATGTTTGATTGTTTGATTGTAAATTTAGGATTAGATGTGGGAAAAAAGTTGGGTTACAATCTGGACTAATTCTGAAGTCCCGACTGAAAACCCCTGCATGAACGATCACCATAAGTAAATAAAGGCATTATTTGTCTGTAGGGGACCATTCACTGTGTTTAGCTTTTTTAGGTATTGTGGTTTGCAGGGAAACAGTAGCTGGTCTTGCATTTGAAACTGAAGATGTGATTAGGGTGGGGTGGTGATAAATTGCTTTACTCTCTCCGCTGTAAATATGAGACTGCGGTTGCTAGTCCTTTGTTGGAGCAAATAATTGCCCCTTAGGCATTATTTTTCATTAAGGTTAAATATGGGTATGTGTCATTTAAAATAACTTTTTTTTTATGTGGAAGAGGCTGCAATTCTATAACATCCATACTTTGAAATCTGAATAGAATCTGCCAGGAAAGGGAAAAAAAAAAGTTTTATCAGCTTGCATGCAGCATTTCTTGTTAAAACTTGACAAAGGCAGTAAAACACATTATCTTGGAGAAACTATTTATTGTACAGGAATCACAATATAAGTTATTATAAGTTATAAATATTACAAATTAAGTTTAAGTGATTAAATAGGTTTTTGTATAACATGCATAATACGTATCGCAGCTCTTCTCATTCAGTACTACAAGTTCAGCAGTAATTGAAACACCTTAATGCTCTATTAATAAAGTATGTCGTCTTTCATTTAGAATGGAATGGATGATTTAAGACAGCATAAAAACTATTCAGGAGGAAGTTCAGGAGACAGAGGTAAGGGAGTTTGATTTGCTTGAGCTCATTAATTTTCTTCGAACCTGAACCAAAATCTTTTGTGAATATATTTTCATTGTGAAGCCACTGTCACCTACTGTAGTTGTTCTGTAACGCTACCGAGAAGTTTAATTATCATGGGAAGGTTTAATTCCGCTGTATGTTTGTGAGTTTTAAAGCAAGAACTGTTCACATTTATAAGACATGTATTATAAAAACAGGCATCACGGAAACAACAGTCTCTACTACTAGAATTACATCTTTACCTCCACGTAAGTTACCCCTGTTCGCTCTCCCATGTTCAGTTGTATCTGTTCTCACTGATTTATTCATATTCAGTGCCTTCTATCTCTACTGAATTTATGCATCATGGGAAAATTAAAAACGTGGCTGTAACTTGAGCATCATTTTCAGTATGAGGTCAAAGTGGACATTGCTATAATTTACTGTGTTTTAATCGCCAGGAGGCTTCAGTGCATCCGGCAACAAGGGCATGTCAAGCACTTCTGGGTCTCCTTGCCTGGAGAAGAACATTTTGACTCAAAACAACAGCAGTCCTTTTTTCTCATCCTGTAAGCCACTAAAACATTATTTTTGAAGAGCTATACTCTATGGGCCGGTTTCCCGGATAGGAATTAGATTATGCCAGGACTAGACCTTTGCTAATTTAGGACATTTAAGAATATTTATGCATATCTGTGAGCATTTTAAGACCAAACAATGGTAATGATGTATTTTAAGATATCTCAGTGCAAGCTTTTTCCAGTTTAGACAGCTCTTAACATTTATTTTAATCTAGGAC
>JAUCMU010000024.1:8304426-8328121 GCA_032275025.1 Enteromius treurensis
AAGAACAGGAACAAGACCAAATAAGGAAAAACAGGAAGAGTGAAAACGAAACCAAAACTAGAACAACGACAGAAAGCAAAAGAGAAACATAGCGTTACAGTACGCCCCCCTCCGGAAAGGCGCGTCGTCGCGCTGTGAAGCCAAAAAAGTCAAATACATAATGAGGGAGGGGGGGCGGTGCTTAAAGCTCCTACCAGGCGAGGGGCCCAGGGTCGAAGGGAGCCGATAGAAAGCCGATGAGCCAGGCCGACAGCAAAGGTCCGGAGGGCCAAGGCGGAGCAGATGGCGCCGGCGACCGCCGCAGATGAAGGGATTCGGCAGGCCACGGTGGAGCTGGAGCGAGGGAGGACCAAGGCAGAGCTGGAGGAAGGGAGGGGACTGACACAGCCGGCAGGACGGAGAGACGAGGCGCAGCCGGAGGAACGTAGGAACGGATGGACACCCACCGACCAAGGCGGAGCCGGGGAACGATCGAGCCCAGTGGAGCTTGGGGACGAACGTGCCCTGAAGGAGAGGAGGGAGCCAAGGCCCATGGCGGAGTCGACGGGTCAAAGGGCTGCGGCGGAGTTCTGGCCTCGGAGGCTGGAGGAGGAGTCGGGAGGCACCCCGAGCCAGATGATGCTGTAGGATGGCAGTCCTTTATGGCTCGTCCTGGCTGGCTGGTGGGTTGTGGACCAGCAGCAGGACTGTCAGACGACAGCCATGCATGAGGTTGAAGTGGGTGGGAGTGCGGGAATTTATCTTGAGGACATCCTTGTAGCGTGGCGGGTTCTGGAGGACGCTCAGGCGGCGCGCTCTTTGGCGAAGGCTCTGGAGAAGGCTCAGGCGGCACGCTCACTGGCGAAGGCTCTGGAGAAGGCTCAGGCGGCGCGCTCACTGGCGAAGGCTCTGAAGAAGGCTCAGGCGGCGCGCTCTTTGGCGAAGGCTCTGGAGAAGGCTCAGGTGGCGCGCTCACTGGCAAAGGCTCAGGCAGCGTGCTCTCTGGCGACGGTATGGGAGTGAGTGAGCAGTTCTCAGCTCGGGCCAAGTGGTTTTTCACACACTGGCATATCACCTCCTGCCAGCTCTGTCCCGTGCTGTCCGGGAGATCCGTAAGGTATCGCCGGGACCCGAGCCGGAAAAACTGGATGATATCTTCGTCCAGGAGGTTAGTTACTCGCGCCAGCTGACAAAACTTATCTGTAAACTTCCCCAACGGTAGGTCTAGTCGAAGTAGGTTGAGGAAGTTGGCCGTCCACTCTATTTTGTTTTGGGTCGGATTATTCTGTCACGGTTCAGTGTAAATTCAGGCAGGCAAAGACAGGACAGGTAAATTCTCTATGCAGTTTAATCAAGATAACTCACAAAATACAGAAAGGCTTCATGAACACAAAGCAACGTTAATAATCCGACAAAAGACAAGACAAACTGAACAGGCTTTTAAACAGGATTACATTAGGGAGAAATCAGGACAGGTGAGGATCACAGGTGGAACAGGTAATTAATTAACTAAACAAGAACAGGAACAAGACCAAATAAGGAAAAACAGGAATAGTGAAAACGAAACCAAAACTAGAACAAGGACAGAAAGCAAAAGAGAAACATAGCGTTACACTTATTTAATAAAAGCTCTGCAATTTAATTTTTAAACTCAAACTAGTATACTTCCAGTCTTTTAGGTACACTTTAAATATTTTGCATTTAAAGGGCAATATTACACAATCCTCATTAAAAACGACATTAATAAGCATTTCAGACTTAGAAATGTGCATTGTGCACAAATAATTTCTATAAATGAAACAAAAAAAGTTTAATTAAAATTGTTATATCACCAGTTTTCAAGCTATATGTCAGTAAATATGTTAATAAATTTTAAATATATTTGGTATATAATAAAAATAAATGTATTACTTTTTTACTTGGGTAAGTATGTCTGGACTGTTCTCTCTGATTCGCTTCCGCTCCCTAAAGGCATACACAGAGAGACTGAGGAGGAGCTTCTTCCACAGTTGCACATACCCCGGTACGCTGTAGACCGGACACTCATGGACATTGCACTTTTGCACATACATGGACATTGCACACATTATTGCTATTTTTGTATTATTGCTATTTTTGTCCTTCTATTTTTTTTTTTTTATAATTGATTATTTTGTACAGACAAGTTTTTATATTTCCTATATATATTTTGAAAATGTTTATATTTTTTCTTTTTTTATGTTATCTATAGATAAACTACACTTAGCCTTTCTTTATTCCACTATTTATTTCTTTTTAAATTGTTTACATTTTTTAAAGTTAAGGGCTGTTGTTTAGAGCATTTCACTGCATATTGTATAGTGTATGACTGTGTGTGTAACAAATAAAATTTGAATTTGAATTTGAATTTGTATTTAAAAGGAGTATCTTGCTGTCACGCCCCTCTACTGTGTTTGTTTTTGGTTTTCCCCATGTGTTTATATGTGACCTAGTTTCTGTCATTTGTCTATTACGTTCAGGTGTGTCTTGTTACTCAGCGTCATTGTCTGCCTTATATAAGTTCCATTCAGTTAAGTTCATGTTGTCCGTTCATTAATGTTGTAATGTTGTTCGTGTGAGACTCTGCCTGTATGTTTCAAGTTCTTGTGGATTATTAAAAGGATTATTATTGGATTCTCGAGTTTGCCTCCTTGCTTCGCACGGACCGTGACACTTGCTCACCAAGGCTGCATTTAAAAATTTACATTATTACAATTTAAATCAATGGTGTCTCTTTTAATAAATTTTAATGTAATTCATATTGTACTGTAGCTGTTACTGTATGATGCTGAAACTTCAGCTTTGATAACTCCAGTCACACAGTCCTTCGGAGATCATTCTAATATGCTGATTTAGAGCTCAATTATTATTAATTAGTTAATTATTAATACTGCACAATTTTTTAATTCAATAAAATTGTACAGTATTGTACAGTATTAATGTCTTTATTAATTTCTTAATTATTCTAAGCATTTGTATTTACAATTTTCTGCATTTCACATGTTTTGCTTTTTTGCTTACAACAAAATAGTAATATGTTAGTCCTATGATAAAACAGAAAATAAGTGTTGAATAAAGCTAATTGTTTTTAGCTTGTAAATGTATATGTTTGATAAAATTAAAAGGAATATAATAAATAATAAAATTACCCCTGCAATGACTTTTTAATTTCTCCAGACATTCCACAGTAAATGTGGGCCTTTCAATAAAGGTTAACTAAGGGTTAACTTCAGGAATGCTGGTCGGTCTTGGTCTCGACTTGTTCACACCCTGTCTTGGTCTTGGTCTCAAACCCTTAAAGTCTTGGTCTTGTCTTTGTCTCAACACACTAGTTTTGCCCTGCCTTGGTCTCCGTAAAGGTGGTCTTGACTACAACCCTAATACTTACACATCATATGTTACACATGCTTCCTTTTTTAATGGTATTTGATGTTTATATTTGTTCATAATATCCAAAATTATTGTAACATAATAGTGGTCAGGGGCGGACTTAGCCATTAGGCAAAGGCAGGCAACTGCCTTGGGCCCCCAAAAGATAAGGGGCCCCGAAAATGCTTTTCACGAGATGCGCATTAAGTATAGAAACGTGCAGGGCCGGCCCGTGGCATAGGCAGTATAGGCATGCTAAGGGCGCCGTACATCCAGGGGGCGCCAGAAATGGAGGAAGAAAAAAAGTGTCACTTCCACTTAAAACTAGTTGGTATTATGACTTCAGAAAGGACTATGGCCACATTAATTTAACTGCATAGCAAAACCTACTAAGTTGTAGTTGCAATAATAATAATAATGCCTACTTGCCTAAGACTTTTACAGGTGTGGGGCTGGGGGCCAGTACACACACATACACTGGATGAAATGAAAACAAAGTACCTTCTTCCTGGGCCGAAGCTTCTCCCTCCACTCTTTCAGCTCCTGACTGTGCTCCTCATCCAGCTCCTTCAGCTTCTGTGTCTCATGCTCAATCAGGAGGTGGCATTTCTCATTCTAATGGCAAAAAGGCAACAAATCAGATATTATAACCAAATAAAAAGGGCAGAATAATTGAAATGTAATATAAAATGCAAGCACGAAGGAAAGAGGTCGACAGTAAGATTTGTTACAGTGTTACAGACCTGCATCTGTTGAAGTTCTCTGATGTTGGAGTCACACTGCAGCTGCAGGTCTCTCATCTGGTTCTCATGTTTCTGATGCTGATGAAGTCTCTCATTCTTCTGTCTCTTGTCCTCCTGAGCGGCAAACTGCTCGAAATAAAGCAGAAAACACCCACAGGTTTGAACACAAGCCCGATTCCTCTGATCTTTACAAAGCTTCCTGACAGGGGCTCTGACCTGTTTGATCTTCTCTCTGTCCTGCTCTGGTGTTCCTGTGCCAGTGATCCGCAGGCTCTTTTTAAACATCGCCATACGGGTCTTGGCTTCACTGCGCTGGATCTTGGGCAGCCGAGCTCTTTCCTGTGCCTGCCTGTTCTTCATCTCCTCTATCAGCCGCTGGTTATAACCCTGCATCTGCTCCATCTCCTGATGACCCGTCATGTGGGAATAAACAGTCAAAGAGCAACAAAACATAACAGTCTTTGATTCGCTGTATATACTGGCAGTCGGGTCTTACCTTGTCATGTCTTTTGAGGAGCTGATGTCTCTGCAGGAAGTATTGATCCTTCAGCTGCTGCTTAAGCAACTGGTGTTTCTCCTGCAGGTGGCGCTCCTCCAGCTCCCACATGGCTGCCTCCCGAGCTGTGGGTTTGTTAGCCAAAGAAAAGAGGAAATAAAATGATTCTCATCCATTGGAACCAGACCGTTCAACTTCATGCAGCTTTAGACATGTTTTGCAGACATGAAGTCATACAGTTCATCACACATCATAGACATCAACACGACATGTCTGGAATCATTGTCACACACACATCTCATTAAATGAGATCTGGGCTGCACCTCAAGAGACATATGGCTGGCCTTTATAAGAACCTGAGAACTTTATAATTGGACCCTTGTCTGAAAATAACACTTAACGCTTTATTGTCTGTAGAAGCAGGTAATGTGTTTGGCTTGTTTCCTTTGTGGTTGGAGTTAAAAGTGTGACCTAGAAAAATGTATCGCCTCATATGCAGCTAATTTATTTATAACGAACATAACCACAATTTAACACAAAAGGCCTACAGGACTTCCTCATAGCGTCAAACAGTGAAGTCTGAAGTGCAACCATTTGAGGACTATACTTTCCGTTGTTGTTATTATTATTATTAATGTAAAAACATTTATAGTGGCCAGTGTTTATAGAGTGTGCCTGACCTCTCATGAGCTGCTGCTTGTGGTTAAGACAATCTCTCTCAATAGTGGCGATCTCTAGTTTGTGCTGCTGGATGATCTTCTTCAGAGCTCCATCCAGCTCCTGCTGCTGCCTCTGGAGAAACTCTTGCTCCTAAATGAGACGGATGGAGAAAGAACAAGAGAAAAGGAGGAAAGGGAGGAGGAGGAGAAATTGGGTAAAGAAACAACAGGGATTATAAATTAGTAACTGTACATGATCATGCTCCAAGGGGAAGCAGTCAAAAATCACATGAGCACTACCACAGCACTGATAACACTGCATTAAGAGGAAAGTCACACACTTAAACCATTTAACAAAGATAAAACATTTATAGTTCATGATAAATGGATAAAGATTTGTGAAAGGAAGGAACTAGAGAATAGATTAACAGTACATATAAAGTCACTGTACAGCGTAACAACATAAAGGTAGGCCCAGACTGATGTTTTATCAATTTCTGTGCTGATTTGGGAGAGGGAATAATCAGGATGGATTAAAACATGGTTAAATGTGTATTACAACTAGTTGCTAAAAGCTTATTGAAATTAACAATTTGATGAATGCAAAAAATGGGTACACTACCTTTCAAAAGTTTACACTCCACTCACCAAAGCTACACTTAAATCAAAAATACTCTGAATACAGCACTATTTGAAATATTCAAACAGAAGTTATTTTAAATTATAACTTATTCTTGTAATGGCAATGCTACATTTTCAGCAGTAATCTCCAGTGTCACATGATCCTTCAGAAATCATTCTTATATGTTGGATATATGCTTAGATGAAGAAAGATATGCTACTTTTAGGGCCGGGACTTTAACGCATTTATTTAGATTAATTAATTACACAAAAATAACGCTTTTTTTTCCTTCACATTTTTAAATCGCACTTATTTTTGCACTGCAGAACATTTCTCACTGGATGAGTTTCGGCCGACCGATTATACTGGAGCACCAACTAGCGTTTCTAAATGTTCTGAATGTACTTGAAAGTAGGGATGCACGGATTGCGATCGGCCGATATGTTTGCGCGTTTTGTCAGTAAAGCCGGTCCTGTAATTAGCGGTAAATGTCATCAGGTGCGTGATTTGACATCGAGCAAGCTGCGCAAATCCACGCTGATAATGAACATGGTTTTGCGCAGCACGTCAGTGAACAACGGCTGTGTGTTGTATATACGGCTCCATGTGAAATCACACATGGCACAATATTGGTCTGTTGGACTTGAACAAATATAAACAATATTTTGTTGCTTAAGCTTATGTATTCAGTCATTATTCAATGGTATACTAAAAATCCATAAGAAAAAACTCACTTCTCACTATTCTCAGATCAAATATTTATATGCGATTAAAATGCGATTAGTTTTGATTAATTAATTACAGAGCCTCTAATTAATTAGATTTGTGGAAATCAATTATTTGATTAACCAAAAAAAAAAAGAAAATAAAAAAGCATGTACCTATATTTGAAATGTATTGTCGGTTTCTCAATCAATTTACCACATCCTTGACTAAATAAAAACTATTAATTTCTAAAAAAAAAACTAAAACTAAAACTAAAAATAAAAATACATTTTTACACACCGCAAACTTTTGAATGGTAGTGAATGTACTAGTGTAGTTTTAAAAATTAAATTAATTTATAATTCTGTCAAAACGGAGCAGATTTCAGATCCATGTGAGCCTGCCTAAAGGACATGTATAATAATGTTGAAATATGACTCAACCAGGGCAATACTGTTAATATATATAATAATGTAGAAGTTAAAACAATAATACTAAATAATAATAATAAAATTAAACAATGCATTTCGAAAGTCACCCTGGATCTTCGACTCCTGCTTTAAACTTGGCCTTCAGGCACATAGAAAAAAAGCAGCAATGGTAAGTGACGCACAGAAACTTGACTAGAGTTTCAGTAACAGTATGAGAGAGTGAGCGGATAGAAGAGATACGGAGACACTGCAGCAACACAGGCGACAGCACTCCAAAACAACAGCACCTTCCTGCCCGCATGTGCCGTCCACATCACATTCAAACACTACTGCACTGTTACAAAAGGGACGTGCTTCAATGGAATTGTGTTGAACATAATCAAATCCATTCTGCTAGTGTGACTCTGCAAATAAACACTGCAATTCAGGTGTGACAAAAGTGTACTGATTCCAGGGAGGCTCACATCAACTTCCCTATTCTAAGAGAGATCTTGCATTTTTGTACTGAATTGTGTATAAATTTATTATTACCTTTTTTCTCCTATTTTAATGTTTGTAAGCTAATACTATTTTCATTACTAAACTACAAGTTAACTAAGCTATTACAGCCATTACACTGTGAATGTGCAATTTGTGTGTGCATCTGCTCTGTATCTTGCGTGACGGACGGGCACATGTGAGAGGGTTGAGTCACAAGGAGAGTGGAGACTTACATCCTGCATCTGAGCGTTGAACAGAGCACATGAGGACAACTGAAAAGACTGTATCATAACCTGGGCCACACCCTGTGGAGCAAAACACAGCCAACTCCACCACGTCAGGAACAGGGGACACACACCAGCACTCAAGCGTATCGCACACAAACCAGACACACATCTCACAATAACATCTAGTCTTCTCATTGCAGCAATCTATTAGTTTCCTGAGTCACGTGCAGTGTAATAAGTTCTTCCAGATGATGGACAGAAAGCGGGTTTAGCAGCTGGCGAAGGACCATTATCAGTTAGTGCAGCTGTCGTCCTTGACATGCGGGATGAGATGCAGCAGTCATGGTTACTCTGTTTTACTCCTCGTGATCGATGCAACATTCGAAGTGATCGAAGTATGTGGATACCCCCACTCAACTGGTTTGGCTACTTTTACTACACACATTTTTAAAAGGTGTATAAAAAAATAAATAAATAAAATAAATCAAGCTGCATGTGAGAAAAGCACAGCACTGTGTTCTGTTAAACACCAGAAAATTATTATCTGGCGTTTTCGGTTTCACCATTTGCAGCAGATGCTCCATTATATAAACTCATCTCTGCAGCTGCTCTGAGTTTGGGCCTCTAATAGCATAGAAAGGAAGTCAATGATGAGCCATCAGAAAGTACAGGATAAAGTCTCCAATAACACCCATGACAGTTTATTTTTTTTATAGGAAATCTATGGAATAACTTTTTAAGCCAGTCTTACCATTTAAGACCAGAGGAGCAGAAAACAGAAATGAAAGTGTGTAAGTAGTAGCTGGTAACTAAATTACCTCTCCATGTTGAATGACTGCTAGGTCTTCCTTTAAGCGTTTCATGAGCTCTTTTCTCATGTGTTTAGGGGACATTCCGACCTCTTGTTTGACCTATAGTGTGAGCATGCAGACTGTTGGGAATGAAGGCTTTACTAACATAAGGACTGTAATTAATTAGTCGAAGACTCATGCAAAATATTCCAGGAAGGGTTAATTTACTACCATGATGAAGGATTTAGTATTTGAGAGATAATCATCCCCGAACCACTGATGATTTATGACTGGGTTAGCAGTTAATAAAAAGAAGATTTCCATAACCCATGATCAGCTACTACCGGTAAGAGCTGTTTAGAAGCCGAAGAACAGAGAAAGCTCACAAACAGCCGATGATATAGAACCCTCTTTTACCTCCACAACTATTACAGCCATCAGAAAATAGATTCCTCCAAAGTAATCTCTAAAGATGCACACTTCAAGCTGAACTGTTTTGTCAGCAGGTCGTAGTTTTTAGTGGATCAGCATGAGAACTGTCAAAATGTCATGAAACAGAAAGATTTTGCTGGGGGGGTCAAAACTGTTGAAGTGACCCTAGATTCCCTTGTTCTCAAAAATGCCAGTCACTGTTAAACAAAGTATTAACACTTATTTTTAGTGACAAACACCACAGCATATAGACTAACCCAGCATGATTAAGCAGCTAAAATGATTTGAATTGTCTGACTGCCATGTCTTTCTGGCAGATTAATTAAAGGGATCTTTCCATTTAAGGTATTTTGTCGCATCTGTTGCTCAAGAAACATTTTTTAAAAACAGCTGCTCTGCTAAAAGTTTGTGGAAAATTATACATATCAGGATTCTTGATGAGCAAAATTCAAAAGCATCATTGATTTGAAATACAACATTTCTTAGCTGTCACATTTGATTAATTTAATGTTTACTTTTAAATCATACTAACCTCCAAACTTTAAAATAGTACTGTATATATTACTTCATCTGCTGCCAAGCAATTGAAATGTGCATCTTGAAATGAATTTAAATTTTAAGTATTTTTAAAATGAAAGGAAACTTAATCTCTAGTACTTAATCTTAATCTCTAGTCTATAAATACAGTGTGTTCCTATCAAGAGAAGAAGCCCTTCACCACAGCACTGATCTCCACTCATTACATCACACTCACACAGGCAACATAATTAGTGACATTTACAAAAGCATCATTAAACACAGTACATTTCTCAATAAAGATAACAATAATAAAAAGTAACACTAGATGGGTATAAATAATAAATGTAAGAAATATTTGAAAAGTGTCATAAAGTGGGAGAAAGAGAGGGAGAGAAAACGAGACATTGCCTTAGCTAAATCAATTAAGGCACTCTGTTCATGCATATGACAGAATTAGAAAGGAGCAAGCTGTCTAATACAAGCGCCAAAGTAAAACCAAAACCAAAAAGAGAGAAAATAAGAGAGGCTCCAATAGTACTAAATTACAGTTTGCCAAACGTTTTGAGCTTGTATCATGCTGGCTGATAATGCAACGAGAGACAGCTGAAATGTGCTCTATTATAATGTTACTGACTATGACATCAAATGCACCATGCACCACCACCACCTAAAAGCAAATAAGACCAGTCACATATCCACACTACACTCCCCATTACCATGAAGCCACGCATGCACTGAAATCCCTCCATTTGAAAACACCAGCAAGTGGAAGATGAGATAGAATGAAAAGAGCCTTTATTTTTTTCCTAAGCCATTGCCTAGCACCCAATTAACCTTTAAAGCTGTCCCTGCAGCCTCTGTGAGGATGGAGGTAATTGAATGTGAGAGCCAGAGTTTCGTTAAGCAAACATAACATGATAAGAAAAGAACTGCTTTGCATTTACAAGTCTGAATAGAAAGCAGGAGACACAGCTGAGATGTGTCTAAGAGGACAGATGAGGAAATCAATTCCATTTGCAGCTGCATTGTGATTCAGAAGCAAAGCTGCAAATGTACATTAGCGAAATGATAGAGTGTCTGCTTGGCTTTTGCATCCCAAGAAAACAAGAATGAAAAAAGCTGCTTAAAGCATCCCAATTAGGGATGAGCATGAGTAATCCAACAGTCAAGTACGCATTCTCAAGTAGTTGGCTAGCAAACAACTAACAAATAGATTGTCACCTTTGCATATTTATTTATTTAAAAAAATTATATATATATATATATAAATAAAAACATTTTACAAAGCTCTTTTTTTTTTTTTAGGTGTCAGTGTACCTGGCTATTAAATTACCCTAAATGCTCATCCTCAGTATCAACAATTAATAGGTCATGGCCTGATGAACAAATACATGCAAAGCAAATATAGTGCATCCAACTCTACATCTCTCTTTCTCAGTTACCTCTTTTTTGCGGTTCTTCAGCATGTTCTGGAACTTGGAGAGCTCCTTGTCCTGCTCTGCTTTGATTCGCTTGGCCTCATCTCTTAGATGGTTGGTGTGGTCCTGCTCCAGACGCTCTATGGTCTGTTTCTGCTGTTTCTCAAGGTTTTCCACCTCTTGGTCATACTGACGTTTCTTCCCCTGGAGAGTGAGTGAGAAAGAGGAAAACTGAATTGCTACTAAAGACCACAAACGTGTGTCTATCAACTTGAGCTCATCAGGTTGTTAAAAAAAAAAGTTAACTAGGGATGCACAATATTATCGAAACATTACCGGAATCGGCCAATACAGACTTAAAATGTAAAAAATTAAAAACACAGTAGAGATTGATTTTATTACAGTTACCATCAAGTCTTTCATTGTACTCTCATTAAAAAAAAGAACTTTAATAAAGTTTATAACTCTTAAAGAAGTTTAGGCTCAAAACTAACCAAAATTTAAAATAATTTGTTTATCTTTTTCTTTACAGGAAAGACTTGGTGTCGTTTTAAAACAAAGGAAAATATGTATCTGTATTGGTCAAAGTGATTTAAACAGTTTCGGCAAAAATCTAATATAGTGCATCAAGTTAACAGTAAGCAGCCTAAAAATATTACTGAAAGGCTACAAAAAAGTCATAATTTTTCATCAAAAGTAGTTTAAAGACTTCGGACCAAATTTGACTGTGGGTGGATCTCAACATTACAAAAACAGAAACACAACATTTCTTGCTACATTGATGGCTGGTTAGGGCAAATTTTCAGATTACATAAGACAGCTGGTTAGAATATGGTATAATACACTACCTTTGATATAAATCAATGTTGATGCATTTTGATACTTGTAACTTATATATCATGCTGCACTTGAGTCCAGTGAATACAACTAAAACTTTCAGTGTTTATGGATAAAACAAAAAAAGTGTACAATAAACAGTGGATGACAATGGATTACAATGTTAAATGTACACAAACTAATGAGGCAATGATGGTGCTAACCGTCATTTCCTGCTCAAAGCGCCTGAAAAGCTGTTCTTTCTGCTGCTGCAGTTTATTGCTGAGCTGCTGTTGAGCTCTTTGCTCCTCTTTTTGCAGCAGCCTCAGTTCTCGTAGCTCCTGACGCCTACAGAACAACAAACGTCACATTTTATTCAAACAATCTTAAATTTGACTTAGGAAAATTATCATTTATCTGACAATGCATATTGCAAAACTAACTAGAAACAGTAACTGATGTCAGCTTATATACCTCAAAAATCTCAGTTCCTCACTCTTGGTGTCATTATCGGTGACAATCTTGGATGTGGTGACACTGACTTCCACACCGTCGACCATAAACTTACGAGTCTTTTTCAGTGTTTTCTTTTGCCGCCTGGTATCCTGTTGGATTGAATAAAGTTTAATGAAGAGGGTTTCTTCAAAGTCTTTGATTTCAAGCACATCTGGGTAGAGTTATATGTACCTGTATTGAAACTGATCCTTCTTTGCTTTTGGAAAGGAAGCTGGAGATTGACAAATTAATGTCAATGCTGTTAGTATCTGCAGCAGAACTGCTGCCCGAGTCAGAGTCTTTCTCCTTTTCAACATCAGGTTTCGCTACCTCTGCATTCTGGTCACTCTCAGCCACGGTTGGTGCTTCCTGGATCTCTGATCGGTCTTCATGGGCTTCTTGAGGTTCCTCTGTTGCACTGACCTCCTCTTTTACACCATTAATGACAACAATAGGGAGTTCATTCATGGAGTTGTCCTCTACTATATCTACCCCCTTGGTTGCAAGATCGTCTTTGGGTTTTGAAGTCTCATCCTTATCTCCAGCTTTTTCTTGGTTCTCTATTGCCTCCTTTACTTCTTCTGTAGAAACATCTGAAGTTTCAGTTTGCTCCTCCTTTAACTCTTCAGTTGGGACATTTGGTGAGGGTACTGTTCTCTCATCTTCCACCAGATCCTTTTTATTTATGTCTTCCTCTGTCTCAATTTTGTCTTCAGTTTTTTCTGTAACCTCAGTTGGTTCAGTGATGGTTTCTTCAGTAACACCATCAGATTTGTTTTCTAATTCAGCTATATCTGAAGGCGGGGTAGGTTCCTCTTCTTCATCTGTGGTGGTTTGTGTTTTGGCTTCTTGCTGTTTTTCTTTAAACTCTTCTTTTTTCTTCTCTTCCACCTTCACTTCCTTTTCTTCCTCCCCAGTTTCCTCACTGACGGTTACAATCTCTTGGAGGACAGTGTCATTTGATACTGGAAGATTTGGCTGATCAGGAATCTCTACTTCTGTGGTCACAGGTGTGTGTGGTTCTTCATGTTTCGGAATAACCTCCTCACCAGAACGTGATTCCTCAGTGCTGATGTCTGATGGACTGGCCTCCTTCATCTTCTCATCCTCAGCATGGTTGGGTTCACTGGCGTTTACCACCATGTCAGAGGTCTTCTCACTAGCTTGATTCTCTGAAATGGGCTTTCTTTCAAGTTCAGCCTTCTCAGTGACCGACTCAAGAGTTGGCATGTTCTGATACTGCCTCTCATCCTCTGAGCTTCCAACGCTGGTGTCCGATAATGCACGTTTGTGTCCAGGCACCACCTACATGTACAAAATAAAGTGATTGCAGCAACAAAATACTGTGTGCTGTGCATTCAGATAATCAAAGAATTCTGCATGGAAATAATGGCACCATATTATTATGATCATTTCTGAATGGATTTCTAGTTCTTAAAGTGGTCCTTTTCATACCGGCTGGGACTCTGGCTCTTCTTCCTCCTCTTCCTCTTTCCCGTCTTCAAACTCCTCAAAAACTTCAGCTTTAGCCTCAGCAATCAGCTCTCGCAGTGGTTTGTTATCCACCACATTTGAAACAAATGGATGCTGAAAGAAGACCATGGCTGATCACTGACTTTGCATTTTAATTTCAACCTTTAAACTGAACTGCATCAAAAAATACAAGATTTTCCAACCTGTAAGAGCTGCAATGCATTCCACCTATTGTCTACATTTTTATCCAGGGCTTTCCGCAGGAAATCACTGAACTCAGGAGACCTGTTTAAGACAACAGAGGACCAAATATGAACTCTGTGCTACATGCGAAAGGGCTCGTCACTTGGGGTATTACAGTCAAAACACTTAAGATATAACTATGCAGTTCCAGGCTGACCATGTGTTGGGGCAACTCCTTATATGATTCATCAGCTCAATAACATCCAGTCTAGACTTTTCACTTTTTAGTTGGGGTCAAAAACTTTCTAAATATGACCCTTTAACTTAACTCACTAGAAAAATTTCTCCTCTCAGAAATAATCAATATAGTTTACATTTTGGTTCATTATTGACACATGTGGAAGATCATGGTGCTGTGAATCATATCTCTCACCATCGTGATGGTGTTGCAAGTGTGGGGGGCTCAGACTTTGCTATTTTTAGCAGGACTCTCATTGGGTTCATCTCGTGGTTGGGCGGCTCGATCTGCGCCAGCTCGATCAGGGTCACCCCCAGGGACCAGATGTCCGCTTTGTAGTCGTACGGTCTGTCCTTCGATGTCTCACACATCACCACTTCGGGTGCCATCCTTACATTGAGAGAGAGAATGAGAAAAAAATGAGAATAAAGAAGCTTATTATGTGCCATATTCACAACTCTGTTCATTCGTAGTGACAGATCTTATGATTCAATGCAAGACTTGATAAATTGAGTGACTAACCAGTATGGTGTTCCAATGAAAGAGTCTCTTCTCTGAAGGGTCTTTGTATTCTTTGCAGACACTCCAAAGTCAGCTGAGAAGAAACATTGATCAAAATTAGAGAGACACAATATGGCTGACAACAATATGCAAAGGAGATTTTTAATCAAAAGGTAAACTTAAAAACGTTTCAGTTTTCTTATGTACATACATAGTAATTGCTAAACACATTTTAGATACTTTTTAACAAAAGTTTTTTTCCAAGAGCTTTTCAGATTTTTAAGGTTACTGGATGATTAAAAAAAAAAGTGAAAAAGAAAACTGGAAAAATGCATAAGTATTATAAATAAATTGAAATGATAAACACACATGAATAACCTGAAAATATATATACAAATTGCATTATTATATAAATATATAATTATTTGTAGTCATCAAAATAATTGAGAATCAATTAAATGCATTTACAAGTAAACTTTATAAGCTTATTACCCAGTTTGACATCTCCATCTGAGGTAAAGAGAATATTTCCAGCTTTCAGGTCCCGGTGTATAATCTTATTCTCATGGAGGTAAGTCAGTGCCTCCAACGACTGTTTACACACTACCCGGATCTGAGGCTCAGTCAATGGCCGCTCCAGTTCTGCACACACAAACATGCAAAATGGCTGTAAACCGAGTCACCACTAAGCAAGCACACTTCTTCAGCTCTTCTTTTTTGCAGTGATGTGCATTTAAGTTAAACCAGACAAATAAACTACAATGTAACAGTGACAAAGGGCTATGGCTCATATTATTAGACGTATTCTCTGTTGTTGTTTTTGGCTAAGTAGAGCATACTGCTCCCTTGTAACTGAAGCAATGCGAACAGGTCTTTATTACAGCAGCGCTGCTGGGATAGGCCCTCACAGAAGGCAACAGAGTCATAACGGCACAAACAATGAGTCAACAAATGCATTTCCATCATAAGAACACCTCCTCACCCCAACACCTCCCACAGCAACACCTCTCTTATAGGCTAAATGTAGAAGAGGCCATATTTATTTATTTTTTTAATCACAACAGACTAAACAGTCATAAGAAAGAGAGGTACAGGACATTGCTTACAATTGTAAAATGTTTTTTCCATCAACTACGGTGATGAGATTGGAGACTGTTTTTTGTAAACAAAAAGATGGGAAATGGGACTGTTTGTTAGGCATTTATGCATTGTTTTTGGCTGAATTAATACCACTGAGAGCCACAAAAAACTTGTCAAATCTTCTCATGAATTTGCTGACATGGCATGTCACTGAAAAGATCTGATGTGTGTAGTGACATTTCAACAACGCTTCCAACCAACAAAGAAAAAGGCTGAGTAGCTTTAAAAAGAGCCCAACCACTCCTTAAAATCTGACATTGATAATTATATGGTCCAGTCCAGTGGCAAAAATGAGCACAGCATGCTGGTGTGCCAGTGAGGTCTGGAGGAATGGAACATCATCGCACAGTAGAACAGACTCAGACAACCACAGTGCCTCACATTTCCTTCAATTAAACAAAAGC
The DNA here is from genome assembly GCA_032275025.1 of Enteromius treurensis. Taxonomy (NCBI): domain Eukaryota; kingdom Metazoa; phylum Chordata; class Actinopteri; order Cypriniformes; family Cyprinidae; genus Enteromius; species Enteromius treurensis. The sequence continues at coordinate 8,320,566 of JAUCMU010000024.1, forward strand.
CATAAAGCTTACCCAACATCACAGCGTCCACTGCTCCACCAGCACAAAACTCGATGAGAATCTAAGAGGGGGGCAAAAGAAAGAGATCCAGTAGATAAATGAACTAAGAATGACACCGATGCCACAGTGTGCAATGTAGAGTACACTTTTACTACAAGCATATGATTGGTTTGGTTGGGTGGATATTTAGTAGAAAAGTAAACGGTATCACACAAATTTGGGTACACTATGGGCATATTATTTGTTTTTTTGGCTTCCATTCAAAGCACTAATGACTTCCCTTACAAACCTTTTCAGAGGTCTTTGTCAATGCCCCTCTCAGGTGTCATTCATACAACACACGATGTGATGAGAGCATTTGTAAAATTGCTAAACCAATTACTGCTTTTATTAGATTACCCAAGCATTCACTTATTTTGTAGTATATTGGATAATGGCATTGAAACTTAAAACTCTGAGTAAAATGATAAAAGCATTATGTAAGTGAACACCATACACCATTGACCACAGCAGCTGGTCATTTATACACCACCTAAAGTAACAGGTGCCGCAGGAAAATCAATACAAACCTTACACTATGTTATGACCTATGAGAGAAGACTAGACATAGATGACAAAGAACTACAGTTGCATTCACAATCTCATCACAAATCCAGTTTATAAGGCATACCTCTTTACTAGGCTGGAGAGCTCCAGCTCTTCCATATAACGTTAACTCAAACTGTGTCAGAATTAACTATGAACACTGACAGGAGGCTGGAGAGTTATGACAAACAATTGACTGCTGTGCAGATTTTAGGGTGCTTTCTATAAATATTTTATACAGCTGACACCGAGTGTAGGAATGATCTTTCTATGCATTAAAAAACATGCTTGTGCTGCTATGAGCTTTGAATTCATATCTCTTGATTAGCAGCCAGGCTAAACAGAATGGACTTGTATCTAATTAATTCATGAGCACTTTCTCTGGTCATTTGAAATAGGCCATTATCCTTCTATACATGCCAGCCGGAGAGGGGAGGATCATATGAAACCATTCTGCCGTAATTATCCTTGGAGCTCTATGGTAGAAAAATAGGATCCACTGACACTCTTTAAACAGGGCTGAATAGAGGGGTATATTGGAGACTAATATGAAGCTGTTTAGCCTTGCCTTTGTAATTATTCAGTATTAAACCATGAAACATGAAATCAGCAGGCTTATGAATTGTTAAAGAAATCCTGTGATGTGTTTTTGAACATTACTGCTTACTACATGCTTCTTTAATAGGTTGTAAGTGTGTGAGACATGATTTGTGTACAAACACTTTTAACCAACAGCATAGTGCGACTGATGAGTAAGGCGTGAGTGAAGTGTGCTCTTACTCCTACTCCTTCTACAGAGCTCAGTGTGTGTGTCTGGCTGCAGTACAGCTGAAGTAACCAAACCTCTCCTGAGAAGAGTCACTCACCCATAGTTTGCTCTCATAATAGAAAGCATCCAGCAGTTTGACTATGTAGTGATGGTCACAGGAGGCGAGGATGTCAATCTCCACCATGTAGTCCTCCAGCTCCTCTTCTGTTTTCGTATCGATCACTTTAGCTGCAGCCAGGATCCCAGTCTGTTTGTTCTGAGCCTGTGATAAAAGCAACCCAGTGAGAAACATTTAACAGGTGGCATACAATGTGTTTTATGATGCTGGTTCAAACAGCAGCTCTTGCAGCACTTTAATGTAAGTGGCAGGGGCTTCTTCATCATTCTTAAAAAATAAATAAATAAATTCTGAGCTGTAATAACTGTTAGTGTCACTGCAAGTCACAGATCTATGATGCAGTGGCGATGCTACATAAGTATCAGCATGGCACTGGCCCACTCAGATTAAGGGCTAGTCCACCCAATGTATTTATGCAAAGCATAAGTAAAAAGTAATAACATGTTGGTGGATGAGAGAAATCTGCATCCCTATTTTTCCCTAATGCATTAAAAAATTTACTTTAGTTTGATTGAAGGCTCTGAGCTCTTCCCTATTTCACAAAGGTCCACTTTAATATTTCTGGCTTTGTCACTGCTTTAATGTGCCTATCAGCCAATCAGGCACAATCAATATTGGAGGCTCAATTTTACACATAGCATTTATTAAACATTTTATGCATTTGGCACACTAAACTGGAAACACTTCTGGAAAGTCTAAATCTGATCGACTGACTTCTACCAGGTTTCTGAGAGCCTAGTGTGAGGCAGTTTTTATTGGTCTGCCAGGAAACAAAGCCATGTGTTTGAAGAAAACAAGTGCCTCACATAAGATACTTAACTCTAGATTTTAAAGAATTTATGAAAGTGAATGCCAACCTATTGTAGCAACATATACCTGCCTCTAATCATGAGATTAAACAAAACAATCTGTTTTAAGTCACTTTACATGACAGTCAGATGGCTTCTTCCTTCCTATCATCCGACATGACATGCAACCTCAAAGATTGTATTTTTTTATAAATAAAACAGGCTACACTGTTAACTTGGCCTCTCAACTGTGTGATATGTTGCTTTGTGCAATTGCATGATAGGAAATCTCAGCTTTGTTTAGTGGTTAAAGAAATGGTAAATAAAACTATGAGCTTTGGTGTTCAAGCTGCAATTTAGCGCTAAGATGACTGAGAGAGAGAAACAAATTCCTAATTGTACCCTGAGATTAGTCTATTGCCTTTGACCTACTTCATTACAAAAGCACTTATTCACAGCTTTACTCTAACAAGAGAAATTAAGAATGAAACATAACCATCACAGCACAGTGGCCTTTTTTAACAAATTCATTTGTTACATGTTTGAACAGTAAGCCAACAGACATCATATTTGTAACTATGTCATGAAATTTGTGGAACCAAGAACATAAGATATGTATAGGGATGGGTACCGAAACTCGGTACTTAATCGGTACTGGTGCTAAATTATAAAAGATCGAAGTATCAATAAGCTCCGACATTAACGGTTCTGCTATCTGTACTGCAGAAAAAAAAATTAAAAAATTAATTAGCATATTTTAACCTTTTCTAATTTGCGATAATATTAAAGACATTTGCCTGCACTTGTTATTGGCAATATCATGCGCGAAATGTCCGTCAGTTCTGCAGTACACAGAGCTTGGTGTTGGTGTTGTGTGTGCGCAAGCTCGTGCTTAATAGAGTGATGATGACGGAGAAAACCAAACGATCTAAAGCAGTGGTTCTCAACTGGTTTGGCCTTGGGACCCACAGTGTCCCATGGTCATCAAGTCGTGACCCACTATATATAATATATATATATATAGTTAGAAAATAAAAACAAAGCAAATTTATGTGTGCAACGAACACGGCATACCGTCTGGCAAGAGAGGATAGTTAGCTTTTCAGAGGTGAGAGTCTTTTTATTTCATAACCAGTAACAAAAATAACAAATGTCACTGACAATAAACCTATCAACATCTCATCTGACCACAGACACTGAATCAGGAAAGTTCGTTTTTACTTTTTAAACTGCATTTGACAGAAGAACGGCTTTCATGCACGCCTTTTAAAATAGAAAAAAACGTATATGTTAGCGGTCTTTCAAAATAATGACATAAACATCACATAAGATTTCTCTAAATTGGAATGTTATAATGTCTGCAGTAGCTTTTTAACACTAAAAATGCCTTTACAGTACTGCATTTACAGATGGATAATAAACTATGCTTAATAAGAAATAAATCAGAGATAAAAGAAAACAGGGAAAATTAAGATATAAAGCAGAGCTTACCTAAAAATTCATTTGTAGTGATGAAATACATTCACTTTATTTTAGGGCTGCAACTAATGACTATTTCAATAGTCGACTATTCATCGCCTACTAGTCGACTAGTCATTATGAACGGCAAAATAAAAAAATAATATGGCTTTGTATCTTTTGTATATTTAATATATTTCGTTTTTAGCATTTTCCTTCCATTAAAAAGATGAAACACAAAAAAATTAGAAGACATAGCATTTATTTCTTCCAAGTGGATTTTCTGTATAGCAAAGATGAACGAAAAGTTTGCAGTATTGCAGTAAACAAGTAAACAAAAAAGTTGCAATCAGCAATAAAATAAACACTGTTCCATAAACTAAAGTGCATTGCATGTTAATGTTATCGCTGCCTTTCTCCAGTGGGTGCGTGGAGAGGAGGGGCGCAGGAGTGAGCTTATTTGGCGGCGTGTGATGAGGCCCATGTGAACTGAACGAAGGCTCATCACCTCAAGCAGCAAGAGGTGTGAGTGGCCGAAGATGAACGCAGCTGGACTACAACAGACTCCGCCCCCTTCCCTGGACCCTTATCCCTCGAACACTCCCTAACCTCATTATCCCTGAAGCACAATGAGGACACCAGTCCCCCTTTTATTTTGGACCCTTTTTTCCCCTTTGGACACTTTCTTTTGATTATTTTGTTAATAAAAAGCCTCTCCAAGGCCTGATGCCACGCCCACTGTGTCTGTTGTTAGTTCCTCGCGTTACATTGGTGACATTACTAACGACCCGTCAACTACTAAATTAGTTGTCGAAAAATATTGCCATCGACTATTAGTCGAACAAACAAACATTGGCAACAGCCGATTATTTAGCTGCATTTTGAATTTTTTTTGGTTAAATCGGCAGTTAAAAGCTGTTTTACAGGAAAATTGTTGTTCATTTATTTGTCCTACAATCATTTGTTTTGTTTGTGTAATATTTGCTCAAACATTGGTGTTTGTTAGGCTACAGATTATTTTACACTTTTAAAAAAATTAAGTGTTGAGTTAAGTGTTCTGTTCTCAATTAGATTGTTTATAATTATAATATTTTTTTTAATATTGAAAACACAAGAAAAAGTACAGATAAGAGTACCGTTAAAGTACAGGATCGATAAGTGGTATTGATAAACGTAGTGATACCATTAAAACCTTAACGTTACCCATCCCTAGATGTGTATATCTATGATAACAAAAAAACGGAAACGTCTTGTAAAAGATTAGCCCTTCCCTGTAACCTGCAACTGACACAGATCAGCAGCACCATCTATTCTTCAAAAAAGCAGAAGGAAAAAAAAGGAAACAAGGCAGGGTTACCTCATCTAGAGGCGTGCCAGAGACTGTTTGAGGAAATACATATCTGCATGAATCTTTGAGGTCATCCCTATGAGCAACAATGCACAACCAATTAAACTCCTCCAGTTGTGTTAAGTGTTTGCATTAGCTAACAATTCCAGAATATTCTATTCAAAATGGAAATGACTAACGGCGGGTGTAACGTGTTATTCCATTCAAACTCTTTCCATCTATGCCAAAAAACACTACTGTTTCTATTATGAGATCAAGCTCTTAGTGTTTACAGCTACCCAGAAACACAAAGGAGCAGACAGAGAAAGGAAAGTGTCATGTGTACAGTGAAGTGTGAGAGTGGGTCAGAGTGTATTGTAACAAAGTCATTTAACTTTGTACTTTTTCACACCTGTTTCTACCCTCAGACCAACAGGAAATTAACATAGCATCTACATATCTAACACACCCAGGTATTCATTTTAGTTTCCACTATTGTTCCACAGAACCAGCGAGTCTGGGCAAGTCACACTTGTCATTTTATCAGAAGAGTAAATAACTGTTGTAACAGTAGAGATACAAATACATACTGAAATGTAATGGCAAACCTACCTCATTGTTTTAGAGAAAATAAAATACTGGTCAATTAAACCAAAAGAACTAATTTAGGTCATATACCAACCAAATATAAATGAGTAGGGCCACAACTTTTCTTACATACTGCAATGTCTACAATTGTAACAGATTATCCAAAAAGAAAGTTCCATCCATTGATTGATGATTAGTTTTTGAGATTGCAGCTCACAGTGGACTGTGGAGGGGCAGTCTTTAGGTCGACTAAATGAGCGGAGAATTCCTGCCTACATCAGCAGAGACGTTTGTTGTTTTCACTGAAAGATCCAGTTATGACTTTTTAACAAAAAAAAAAAAAAGGAAAGAAACAGTCGGTCCTGGAGATCCACAGTCCTGCAGAGTTCAGCTCCAACCCTAATCAAACACACCTGAACAATTTAATTGATGTCTTCAGGATTATTTAGGCTGCAGATAGATGAGATTTTTTTTTTTTTAGGGTTGGAGCTGAACTTTCCAGGACTGCAGCTCTCCAGGACCGAACTTGCCTACTACCACACTAAGTGATGTCACTGGACAAGGAAATTTGTTTCAGAGAAGAGTTATTGACAGCGTATAGAGCCTGTCACTAAACGATACCTCAAGATGCATTTGTACAACATATTTAGTATGACACACCCAGCTTGCGATGTGAGAAACACAATGCATTCCATAAACAGGAGCAGTATGGAAACATTCTCAACCAGATTAAAGCCTGACACAGGGAATGACAGGAATGATGTGAACTGTGTGAGGTTTAACTATCAACTACAACTGGTCCAACAACACCAGAAAAATATACATGAACTAGGTTTCTGAGAATGTTAAGAAATAATAAATAATTAAAATATTAAGTTTCACTCACATGAAAGTCATTAGGTTTAACACATATGCATTGTATGTTAAGTTACCATATCCTTGACAACCCCCCTTTGTTTATTAACCCTGAAATTGCTCAAAATCTGTTTGAGTTTCTTGCTTCTGTTAAACACAAAAGATGATATTTTGAATAATGTTGGTAACCAAACAATGTGTGGTCACCATTGACTTCCATAGTATTTTTTCTCAGTAGTTACCAACACTCTTCAAAATATCTTCTTTTGTTAATCTTCTTTTTCGGGGGAATAATTCCTTTAAATATGTATAATAGTATCTCTGAACTCAAATGACCTTTCAGGTCTCGTTTGGTCAGTCTGACCTCATGCACTACAATGTGCAAGAAACAGGCTGACATAAATAAATTTGTTACCCTGTTTTAAAGAAAATCAAGTTTTAATGCAGAATGACTCCCATTAACTTTCATTGTATGGAAAACAGATGCAATTGAATGGGGGCTGGTGCTGTTAAAAAACATTTCCTTATGTGTTCCCTAGGTAAAATGTCATACAAGTTTGAAAATAGATAAAGGTAAATAAACAATGATAATTTACTTTTTGACGGACGTGACATGTGGCCAGGTATGGTTTCCCATACTAGGAATTTGTGCTCTGCATTTAACCCATCCAAGTTCACAAACACACACACCGTAAACACACACCTGCAGCAGTGGGCAGCCAGTGCTGCGGCGCCCAGGGAGCAGTTAAGGGAACAGGTCTTGCTCAAGGGTCGTGGTATTGAAGGTGGAGTGAGCACTGGATATTCACTCCCCCCACCTTCAATCCCTGCCAGACCTGGGACTCGACCTTTGAGTTACAAGTCCAACTCCCAATCCATTAGGCCACGACTGCCCCAACTGCTTTTTGGCGTGTTCCTTTAAGATTTATCAGCAAAGCCAAAGAGAAATACATATACACTCAAGGATGACACAATCACCTAATGATTAATATTTACGGTATAATGAACACTTCCTTAGTTGTTGTTTACCTCTTTAGGACTAATTGCTGCTGTTTTTCCCCACCTGTA
>JAUCMU010000024.1:8335766-8360131 GCA_032275025.1 Enteromius treurensis
CAAATGACATACACTGCTTTTCCAAATAAAGATTAAAGAAAGCCAAGCTTAGTCACTGTAATGCACTTCAGTATATTTGTTTTGATTTTAGCAGGACAAGGACTTTAAAAAAAGACAGAGAAAAGTCTATTAAAATCCATGAAATATACTATGTGTTATAGTGATTCTTTCGTATACAGTATAAGGTTTTGATAATAGTGAGTAATAAGCAGATCTTTAAGAGGAACAGGTGTATGTGGCTTTCACACCCAGGCCATTAATTTCTTTTTATTAGCTTAATAAAACCATAATTACTACGGGGCTCAAAGTTTATTTTACCGGCATGGAAAGAACAACTCTTAGTTAAGTCTTTTCCTGCTTTACACATATAACCTAATTTACTGAAGCATTTGAGCACTAACTAAACACTTTCAGCTGGAGTGCAAAGAAGACAGCCTATCTTTGAGAGGGGTATCTGACACGCTCCAATTACCCAACATGTCACTGCACTCGCATGTGCAAAGATCTCACCATTTATCAAAGACTCGCCCTCAAGGCAAATGAAAGGAACATCTGGATTTCAAGAGTGTTTAACCTAGCAGCTGGCGAGACCTCGTGAGATTATGTGTATTTCCTTGCACAATGACTCATGATAAAGATGTATGCGTTCAATGAAAGCCGCTGATGACCCACCTTTACCTTCGTCTGCACTGCAAGAGTGATTTACAATATCGGGAGTCAAGCCAAGATATACACAATATGTGCAAAACATGCTCAAAAGATCATTGTCTAGGGAAAGGCTTCTTCTAAAAGCAAACCTGACTGCCCACTAAGACCTGGAAGAGCTCTTTGTATCCAGGGAGGTTTATAATTATACACCATTTAAAAAAAGAAACAGCCTCCAGAGACATATCTGTGGACTGGCTGTCGACAACGTCCCTGACCAAGGAGAGAAGAGCAGGCAATCTGAGAATGAGGGACAAAAAGGGCCACCGGCTGCAAAATGTAAGTTCACAAAAGGAGGGGAGATTTTAGAGGCTTTTAGAAAGTAAAATTTTGGTGTTTTGGAGAGCTATTATGGAAGCTAACCTCACTGAATCGCTCTCGGCTCTGGCATCGCACATTTTCTTTCCCACACCTGAGCTGTAAACACATTTGCCACAACAGTCAAGGAATCCTAGGTGGGATGATATTCCATAAAAAGCCCTCAGTATTCATTTTAATGATGTTAAGAGCTGAAGTGGAGTGTCAGTGTGCTCTCAGCCTCTTAGCAACAAGAAGATTTCACAAGCAACGGCCTCAGGTGGGCTCAACTAGTTTGATGGGCTTTCGGAGAATGCATCTAAACTGCATGCCAGGCAGCGTGAAAATATCCAGTGCCTTCAAATAAAAAATGCCCTTTTAAAATATTTTTTGGTCCAGGATGTCTCTCAAGGAGCTGTGTGCCTACGAAACACCATCCGTGACTGAAATGCAGAACTTCATGTTGGCTGACAGACAGCCCACTGGACATGTCAACCAAGTGCGGCCTAATGTGTACATTGGCAATGAGTATGTATTATGTTTTCTTTTCAAATGGAAATGAAATGAAAATGTACAGAACTTCAGATGTTCTCTGTGTTTGTGGTTTCGCAGGGTTGCGGCACGAGACAAGTCTATGTTGTATCATATGGGGATCACACACATTGTGAATGCAGCTAGTGGACCCCCTCATGTCAACACTGGACCCCGCTTTTACAGAGACATGGATATTGATTACTATGCAGTGGAGGCTGATGATTCCTCAGATTTCATCATAAGTTTGTTTTTCTACCCCACATCAAGGTTCATACGAGCTGCGTTGTCAAAAAATGGTGAGTTAAATCAGAGAAAACTATGTGATATTTTATGACATATAACTGGCAAGTCTTTATCTACAATATAAAAAAATCAGTATTTGCTTACTTGAATGAGGAATGGCGCTGCTTCATTTTCCCGCCTGCCACTGTATTCGACGCATGTGAAGCCTCGCACTACGACTGTTAAACATTGTGTTTCTACGTACGGTCGTCTATTTTTATTTCCATTTACACCTTCTTTTTCAATTTTTTAAATCGTGGCACAGTATATAGTCAACAGATTGTGCATTATTCCATGCTCAAGCGCTTAGAATGCGTAGTCGTTTACACGGGATGTTACTCAAACAATGTAAAAAAACTTTTCGAAAGTCAGAAAAATTAATAGAACCATACCGAACTGTTTTAAAGAATTATTCATTTTTCCAAAAGCACCGAAAGAAGCTAAAAAATTTGAACTCAAAATATAACCCAGGGTTCCTCAAATCGTACCCTGGAGGTCCGATGCACTGCAGAGTTTAGCTCCAACCGTGATCAAACTCACCTACCTGTGTTTTCTAATGATCCTTAGGACACTGATTAGCATGCTCAGGTGTGTATGATTAGGGTTAGATCCAAACTCTGCAGTGCATCAGACCTCCAGGGTAAGATTTGAGGAACCCTGATATAACCCAATGATGCATAAAAACCCGTTTTTAAATTAATCGATTGTAGTAAATACCATTATACAAGAAGTGTCTTTTATTTTCCGTTTTTTAATTTTCTTTTTATGCTTTGACTAATTAGGTAATTTAGAAAACAGTCACATTGCCTTTTCATAATATGGTGGTTTGAAGGCCTATAACAACCTAACAAAACCACTGAAGTATTTTTTTTGTAAAATGTAAAATGTCATACATCAATTCTGTTCTGCTTTTCAGGAAGAGTGTTTGTCCATTGTCTGATGGGAGTGAGCCGCTCTGCCACCCTGGTGTTGGCCTTCCTCATGATCTGTGAGGATCTTACTCTAATGGAGGCCATTAAAGCAGTACGGCTACACAGGGACATCTGTCCTAATCCTGGCTTTCTTAACCAGCTTCGACATCTTGACATGAGCCTCGTCCGAGAGAGGAAGAAAAAACTGGAAGCTTACAAATTGTAACTGAAACTTGGTAACAATGTGATGAATCCCATTTCAAGAGCACATCCCTTAAGGGCCTCCTTCCCCGTGGCCTTGACCCAGTTCTATTGGGCCAGATCTTATTTGCTAATATCCATTGTAGTGCAATGGTAAAGTGGGTATCAGAAGGCAAAATTGAAGGGTTTCCTCATAAATAGTAAATAACATCCAAAGGGCAACAAGGTTGCAAAATAAATGGCAGGTTTTTTTTTATTTCTTCCAGATGAGATATACTTTGAACTTATCTTGAAACGAGCCAGCAAGCATGTTTTTTTTTAACTGGAGCTAAATGAAATGGTTGTGGCTTGCTCTTTATCATGGGAAGGTGGCAGAGCCATGCATGGCTACATGACTTAAGGGTTGGTCCCTCGTAGTGAGTTTCTAATGGGTATCATATGCTTGGACATATTTATGGTTTCTGGTCAAAAACACGGGTGTTGTGACTTATGGACATTGATGACCAAATAAGAATCTAATGATAAAGCACTTAAATGATGACCGACCAAAACTGTCACATTGTTCCCTCTGAAAGATATCTTTTCTTGCTGGTATGTGAAATAAATGACACAGTACCTTAGGAATTACGTTTTTTGTGTTTTTTTTGTTTTAAGAGAGGGCGTCTGTTAATTTTCACCTAATTTCCCACCATGGACTGTGAAGGCAAAAATGATTACAGTAGCAAATGTGTAATGTGCGTAAATACAAACTGTCAAAATGTGCATTGATCATTCTACTCAGAACACATGCATTGAATTAACACCGGCCATATAAGGCTATATCATTGATTCCAGAGATTTCTAACCTTTTTTTTGACAGAAAAGCTCCTAAAGACAAACCATTGGCCTCACAACTGCAGGCAGTTTACGAGACGCCATCTATATCGGATCTGCGGTGTCTGCTGCTGACAAACAGACAGGCTTTTGGACCTGTCAGTCTTATCTGGCCCAACCTCTACATCGGAGATGAGTAAGTACTGAACTATCACAGTCTCGGGAGTAAAAAAGATCTAGATACTGGTTGAAAATCCAAAGTCTCACAATATAGGTGTTTGCGTTTACAGTTTATTGTGTATAAATGATGTAAACACAAAGACGTGTTAAACAGCCGCTCATTTCAGGTCAACGGCTCGTGATAAAGAACTGCTCGCTGATCTGGGAATCACTCATATTCTAAACTGTGCGGATGGGCCACATCGCATCAACACGGGTGCCCAGTTCTACTCAGACACGAGTATAAGTTACTGTGGAGTGGAGGCTTCAGATCCCCACAGTTTGATTTGAGCCAGTATTTCTGCTCCACTGCATCCTTCATTAAAGCTGCACTCACTCAAAATGGCAAGTCTGACTTCCTTGACCTTTTTGAGACAAATTTTGTCGTTGATTGTATTGAAATTAAAAGAAGCAGAGCAAAAGAATAAATGGAGCAGTGCAAAATCAGCAGGCAATACAGTCGTTTTAATAAGTAAAATATGTAAATGGTAACCACTGTCAGAGACACAGAATAAGTTAAGAGGTTCTTTTTGTGCTGCAGGCAAAGTGCTGGTTCACTGCGCAATGGGAGTGAGTCGCTCCGGAGCCTTGGTCCTGGCTTACCTTATGATGTGTGAAAACCTCACTCTTACAGACGCCATCATTGCTGTCCGGTTGAACAGGGACATCTGTCCCAACTCAGGCTTTCTACAACAGCTGAGAGGTCTGGATAATCAATTAAAGAGATAATACACTTAAAAATGAAGGTTCTGTCATTTACTCACCATCATTTATTTTAAAAGCCATAGCTTCACAAGATAGTCATATGGATACCTCTTATAATACAGAAAAATATATTTATTTGAGATATTAGAAAACCATACGTTATATGTTTTATTTCTACTTTTGTGAAAAATGGAATGTCAATTCTGGAAGGATAGAAGGTTGGGTAAATGATATGATGACATTTTGATAATGTAATGACATTTTAAGATGAACAAAAGCCCTGCAAAATTAAAAAGATCTAAAGTTTGGGGCTAGTGAGATTTTTTAGTCTCATGCTTTCAAAGGAAAAACGTATTTGATAAAAATCAATAAAAACATGGAATTAATTCCGTCACCTTCAGTCACCCTGTCCTGGGATACATTTTTATACTCTTCATTTTAATTAAAAATTATTTAATGGATAGTTAATGGACAGAACAGCATTTTTTGATTGTATAGTAACATTATGATGGAACTGTCATTTTTTATTTTATCAACTGAATGTTTCCTTCCTAAATAAAAGTATTATTTTGTATGTATATATAAATAAATTATATTTTGAATATATTTAGGCTTATACATTAATATTTTATAATATATTTAAATATAATATATAAACATTTTTCTTAAATATATAGCTTCGTATTAAATTATAAATCAACTTTAAGAATAAGATGAACTGCCTGTTTCAACAGAGAGAAGCTATAAATAAGATCATCATTGTGTTGCTATCTCAGGCATGAAGTATGAACGTCACTCCCCACATACTGCACACATTTATTTTTACATTTTCTATATTTCACACATACGCTAACATACTTTAAAGAAGTATATAAAACATAACGTCCAACGGAAATGTTGCTAGAGACACTAAGTTCTTTCGGAACATATGTGCTGGAATGATTTGAAATTCATGAAAATTAAGACCTCGTCTCGCAGTAATAGAGCTGCTTTTGTGGGAAAGAAAGAAGATTTCAAGGTTGAAGGAATAAGTGAACCTGACAAAACAGTAAAAGGAATTCAACATCACCAATTTAATGAGTTCCCTGTCAAGGTGAGTGATGGTGGTGACTGAGTATGAGAGGAGGGGGGAAAAAAAAACATCCAGTGCTGATGGTTTTGAAAACCATCCCTCTCCGGAGATGATTCATGTGTCCTTTTCACATATCTGGGAAGCGAAAAGCAATTACCATTCCATTTGCAGCGGCCAAGCTCGCATTACAGAGACTGTGTTAAACTCGGTTCAAAAAAGAAACACCTTTTGGATTAAATTACAAGCACAGCTCTACAGAGATTTCCTATTTTTGTCAAATTTAGTCACTGGGCGCCACGAAGGACAGCTGCCTGTAGGAGGGCTCGCAGCAGGCAGTGTAAGGAGGGAATAATTGGCTGGTGGAATTGGGCCCAGGCTGTACCGTCTCCTCTGGGACAAAAGTCAGATTCACTGGCCTTTGACTGAAGCTGCCATCTTTTTCCCTTGTATCTGTCACAAACCACAAACATGACAACACAAGCATGATCCGTGATGAGAACATGATTTCTTTCAAATTTACATAATGATGTGATATTCCATTCCTCGGGGCTATGGGGCATGTTTGGTGGTGTCTTGTAGGCCAATTTTTCCCATGTAGATTTTAAGGAGCTAGCATGCAGTGCAGAGATGTACAAACGAGCTTCTCTGATCATAATGGGGTTTATACTGACTGTTAGGGAGCATTTTTACATTTTTGGGGTTGGAACGTTTCGAATAACTTATAGCAGGGTTAAATTCTGCAGACGCAGGTGACAGACCACAGCAAATATCATTCTAGTTTCCCTATTTGCTTTAATAGCAAACATGGGAATACTGTAACACAAAGCGACAGTGTTAAAAATTCAATCTTTTTTTCTTTAAACTTGTTTTTATTGGATAGGACAGCAGTCTATTGTAGACAGAAGGCGAAGTGGGAGAGGGGAATATGCAGACAACATAATTCATGTCTGTTTTAGTGAGCTAGTAAGGCATCACAAGATACCTTTTGATGTCCATTCATATTTATTTCACGCTGTGAAGAGATGATCAGGCACTACAGCGATCCGACACACATTAAAGAGCCACAAAATTGTATTGTTTGAATTCCTTTTATATATATTAAAAAAAAAAAGTGACATTTTAAAAGCGAAGACTGTTTCATAGCTCAAGAACTATCTTGTCTTTCAGTTTGTTGAGAGCATGGCCTATCAGACGTAACAACTTTAACAAAAGGGGGCGGGTCTTTGTGAAGAGTAATTTATGCAATTTCAGTTATTACAATAAATGTTTACTCTAGTGCAAGAAGTTTTAGTATGCACTACAGAGTAATTACAAATGTCAACATAGTTATATTTATGCACACACAAACAATTTGAAACACTTAGCTACTTTCTTATGACATCAGTCACGTGTTAGCAACACACACTCAACTTCTTGTTAATTAGCAAGGATGTTCGGATACCAGTCAGACTGCTTACTAGACACTCATTGATTTAATCACTTTGGTCACACAATTCAGAGTTACATGAATCTGGAGTGAATACATTGTGCTGCATTTGTGTCTACAGCTAGAAGTTACAAACGCGCCACTCCCCTCATCAGCTCCTGTGCTGCGAAGGTCACATCTCATAGATCAATAGCCTAAAAATATCATTTCAAATCGGCGGGCTATTCTGGGCCAAGCAAACATGCCGTGTCTACTTGGTATAAACGGACCACCTGAGGCTGTTAATATTGGAGACAAGCACCACACCATTAGGGGGACAAATGTAATCTTTTTTTTCCATGTTTACACATACAATCGTTGATACGCTAAGTGGTGTATTTTGGAAAGCCAATCTTGTGTTTGGAGAGAGAGAAATAGCTCAGACTGCAGGGAACACAGACCTAATCTTGATATTTCCACAGGCTCTAACTATAAGCAAAGTTTTAACACTAGCTTAGAAAATGAACTGACACTTGTTTTGACAGAGCACTTCAACTGTCATATCAGTGTAATCATGCATACTTGCAAAGTTTTAAGACACTGACACCAGAAGCCTTGAGAAAATAATTAGTCAACTGTTTGCTTTGAGGCTGAACTAATAGAGTCTGCAGATCAGAAAACGGCTTTGACAGCTTTTACAGGTATTAGTTGCATTTAAACCATAACATGCTAACATCCAATTACAAAGCAAATGTTACATGTTTCTTTTTAATTCTTTCGCAAGGCAGAATAATGCTCACATGTCCAGCAATGGGAATTAAAAAGAAGATGGCATTCAAAGAACATGCACACTAGTGCAGAAATAACCAGGAGAATATAAATGTATGTGTGTAAAGCATCCGGCAACACAACCATGTCAAATAGATTAACATGTAAAAGGGATAAGTGAAGTTAAAAGTATGGTTTGATGGAAGACATCTCTAGATTGCCATCAACTTCAGAAGCAAGGTACGAAGTGTTCTCACCGTGGGAGAGGGGAAATGGAATAATGTTGCTAATGCTACCTAGGCTTGAACATTGATTACTATGGAGTGGAGGCAAAAGACTTAGCGCTACTTTAAACCTCTCGGAGTTTCTCTACCCTAGAGCTCAATTTATTGACCATGCACTCAGCAAAGCAGAAAGTAAGTAAAGAGAGAGACAGGGCATGTTAAATCTCTTTAGATAAGAGGGAAGTAACAGGCACTCAAGGACTCAATCAAGTGAGCCCTGTAGAACTCAAATGAGAGGCCCAAAAAGCAGAAGTGTTCCTGATGCAGTTTCTCCCAGGAGAAAACGGTGCGCTCTTGTTGGATTTTTAGCAATGGCCTATAAAGGCAGCACTAATATCAGAGACTGAGATACTTTCTTATGAGTGTAAACCCGAAAGTGCAAGGTGAACTGAAATTCAATTGGATTATCCTAAAAATGGCTTAATCTCTGCAACTAAGTTTTCACCATTTTGCTTAAAGTCTATTCGTTCATTTAAGGAACGGTTAAAGGTTTACAGATAAAGCATGAGGAAATATGAAATTTCTTTTCAACACAGCCAGCTACCGTCATATTATTCGCTGATTTGTAATGTTTGTTCTGCAAGATTACATGGTCTAAAAAAATAAAGGCACTTCCTTTGGCTCTAGCACACTATATTTAATATTTGTAGTCAAGCTCTATACTGGTTCATTTTTATTGCCAAGGCAGCCGTGCTGTTGCATTAGATACATGTTATTTAGCTTTCCAGCTAAATTTATCCACCGTCTCCAGTTAAAAGCATCCGTTTTTCTATTCAGTAGTCGTCCCTGAACTCTACAAAATTGTTTCCAACAATAAATCTGTTGGCTGTAATAGATCTGTTCAAGAAAGAAAGCACGAGATGAAAGACTCCATACACACTTTTAAGTCTGTCAGTGGCTCATCATAATTTATTTTCTGCTAAAATGTACAGCATTTAGTGACTGACTAAAAAGGTAACTCATAAATACAGGACTGTTGCTCTGTTAATTAGTACAGTCAGGATATCCCTCTTACGTCAAACTGCCATTCTGTACAGGTACAAAGGCTACAAAATAAGCTATACAAACAGACACAGATACAATTTACCTTTTTACATGCCATCTGTTTTGTCTATCAACAAGGCTACTGCTCTACATTTCAGTAAAATATAAATCAGATGTTTTATAAAGATAAAAAAAAAAAAAAAATCTACAGATGAAATGAAAATGTAAGTTTAAAGGCATTTCATAAAAGACCAACTTTGGAGTAAATTGACACTTATAATAATAATTTTGCAACTCTGCCCCATTTGAAATTTGTCTCGTTTCCCCTTCCCCTTTGATTTAGATTTCTACATGTACAAATACTGACATTGACTGTTCTTTGCTATTGTGACAGAAATTGCTTTAAATTGTATAAAAACAGAAAGCTGCCTCGGGTAAAGAAACTTGTTATAAAGTAACAAATTATACACAATTAGCAATAAAACCTTCCAAGCCGAACGTGACGATGTTTTCAAATCTTTACAGTATTAGAATCAACAAAAATAGAGTTTAATTTTTCCTTCCGTATGAGGGAAACCTAACCAAGGCCATACATTTAATATAAAATTGCTTGCTATTAAGCACAACACTGTACAGTACTACTTTGATGCACTGTCACTAACAAAGACGTTATAGCATGCTAAGTATAACCTTACATTTAAAAAAATATAAAAGTAGATTTACAATAATTTAAATAATATGAAGGCATGAGTACAGACTTACATATATAACCTTGCGATTGCTAAAGGTACATTGAAAAGGCTCTTTTGTCCAAAAACATACAATGCAGGCACATTTAAAGGTTCCATAATGCAGGTTCCAACTTAGAGAAAATGTAACCTCCGTTCAACTGCAATGCAGTTCATAGGAGCTTATTTACGCTTACACAAATGTTACATTTTAAATCTTATGCTGTAAGGCTTCCCTTAAACAGGGGAGAAAAGCTAAAATTTAGCCAATAAACAAAACTTTTTTTGCATTCTTACCAAGTGCTGGTTCTTTCAGAAAGATCCATAAAAGCGAACGTTAACCATGAAAATAAAAACAAACTAAATACCTCAAGTCAACTAGCTGACTTTTGCAACGTTACGACCCTTTACTTTCAGGTCGTTGATTATCGTCTCATGTAAGGCCCATTTAAGGGTTGTTTGGACATGCCAGTGTTCACGTAACCATGATGACCTGCTGGGCTGTACATCATATTGCCATGGGGAGGGGCCTGCATGGGCTGCTGTGGGTAAGGCTGAGTACCCATCATGCCCATCTGCATAGAGTACTGTGAAGATGGATTCATATAGGTAGGATTGCCATGGTAGCCCCCATTCATCATAGGCTGCGTCACTCTGTAAGTGTTCATCGCCATATTGACGTTCACGTTCATTGAGTTGACGTTGTAAGCCGGAGCAGGCATAAGGTTTACCCCCATGTTCATCCGCGGCGGCATAGCTAGCGTCCTGCCAGGAGCCTGCATGGCCACAGTCTGAGGACCCCTACCGTACATCTGCTGCTGGTGGTGGGGCGGCAGAGGGGCTGATTTGGACCGGATGGACACGGGGTGGTGGTGGTGATTTTTGGGGGCCATTTGCGTCTGCAGTCTCTGAGACTGGGCCAGGTTCATGTTGGGTGTAGCCATGTTGCGCTGCAGCATCATGGGCGGTGGAGTCATGTTGGGTGGAGGGGTGACGGTAGCCTGTGACTGAGGGCCTCCGCCAGTTTGCGACAGTGACACCAGTGCAGGATTGTGAGGGCCGAGCTGCGTGGGCAACGAGCCATTGTTGTTTGCATAGGATGAGATGGAGTGCGAGGCAGAATGGCTGAAGGGCAAGGAGTGGTCCATGATGGTGTTGGTGAGCTGCTGTAGCTTATGTAGGCTGAACGTAGCTGAGTGCTGACCGTAGTGTCCACCTCCATACTCCCCCTGGCTCATTCGGTCATACAGGCCCAGGTTGCTTGAGGGGTTGTTGGACTCTGGGATGTCGGGCAGCTGCATGGGTGGAGGGAAGCTGGCCGGCATGGAGCAGTGTGACAGAGGCTGCTGGTACTGGTGTTGAGGGTGTTGGTGATGTTGATGATGTGGATGGTGCTGGTGGTGGCTGTGGTGGTGACTATGGCTATGCCCGTGGCCGTGGCCATGTCCGTGTGGATGGCTGGGCTGCCTCTCTGGCACACAGCCTTGCGGAGACTTCACACTGCATCCCTGAGGGGAGCTCATGCTGGTTTGCTGGAGCATGCTGCAAGCGCCAGTATTGTTCACCACAGGACCGGCCATCTGCTGGGACACAGCACAGCTGCTCTGACTGTGGCTGCCACCGGAGGTGAGGTTGCCATAGGAACAGCTGCTCTGGGAGGAGGTGCCCGCTCCTGCTCCCGTGCCACAAATGCTGTTACCCAGAGTGGAGTCGTAACTACTGGGATTCTCGTAATTCTCTGTGGTGCTCTCGATACTACCTAGGTCGCTGAAGCCACTGTCCACCACCTGCTGAGAGTGGTCCGACACTGAGGGCACATCCATTATTGGACTAGTCTCCATGTTATGAAGCGAGTGCACTGAAACAGTGCCCTGATCGGGGCTGATCTGAGTGTAGCCACTTTCTAGAATGGACACCGCTGGACTGTTGACTGATCGTACAGATTGGCTTGGGTGAGAGTGGACAGAAGACAGAGGACTGCTGTGATCCGACTGCTGGCAGTCGTCCACGGGAGTCATCTGAGGGCTCTGCTCAACGTGAACATACCCCTGTAGGCTGTGGCAGGCCTCCTGAGTCTCGGCGCAATCCTGGAAGTGCCTCTCCTGCTCAGACTCTTGAGTCAGAGACTGCACTGCTTGAGCTGTCTCCATGTCAAGCTCAGGGCAAATGTTGTGATCTTCTTTTATTGCAGGGGTCAACGGGCCCATATGCTTTTCTTCAGGCCTTTGACTCATATCATCTTCCTCGGTTTCTGAGTCTGGAGGATGATCAGAGTCCACAGTGTCCTCCTGTTGCATGCCCAAGCTCAAGAGAGCGCTTTCAGACGCCAGCTCCTCTGAACAACGAGGAGGTGGGTCTACAGGGCTGGGCTGCACCTCTGGATCTTTATTGTTATTACTAGGAGTTGGAACTGGCTCTGGGTCTTCCGCAAGGTCTCTTTCTGGTAGTGGCACTGGGTTGTCTACTCTGTGCTCATGGCTGTCATCTTCATCATCCGCATCATGATCGTCCACATGAGATGGTTCTGGCTCTTCTTCTTCATCCTCTTCATCTCGTTCACCTGAGCCCTTACCAACCCTGGCTTCAGGATCACCCTCTAGCTTCAGATCTTTGACATCCTCTGTATTTTGAGTTGATTCTTCAGCATCATCTGTGGGACCTGATTTTGTCTCACTTGTCTCATCAACGCAGGGTGAATTTTCCACTGTGTCAGGTTTGTCCATTGGTTCACTCTCTTTTATTTTGTGAGACTCGGGTGGCTCAGGACTGTGGGGCTCTGAATCGCAGGGGTCCAGCTCTGGGTCCTCTGGTCTGCGCTCTCTAATAGACTCACAAGGTCCTGAGAAGGAGGCAGGGCTGACATCCTGCTCCTCTTCTTGCTCCTGCTCCACTGTGACCATTGGCGTCTCAGGAGGTGTGTAGAGGTTGAGCTTAAAGCCCATTTTGCGCTCCTTTAGTCTCCATTTGGGAGGACCTCGTTTTACACCTTTGGGCCAGCCTTTCTTCCGTTTTAGAGGTCGAGGATTGTCCTTTTTCACTGCTTCAGAAACAACAAAAAAATATGTTCCATGTTAATTTTTCTTGAAAATATGCAACAAAACAGTATGCTGTAAATATTAACATTTATAGCTTTACCTTCCACATTTGCTTCTTCTTTAGATTGATTTGAGTGATTGTCATCTTCATATCTCCTTGGTCTTCCAGGCCGAGGTATGGCTAGTCTCCGGCTCTTCTCCTCTTCCTCATCCTCGCTGCCACCCCTCCTGCTGGGCTGTGGCAGAGGGCTTTCCACATCAGAGTTTTCGAATGGCTCATCTAGCACCTCTGTTCTCTCCGAGATGGTCTCAGTTGTGACACTGCTGTTGATTCGTGTTCTCCTCCGCCCTCTCTTCCGTCGAAGAGATGGAGCCCACTAAGAAAGAAAAAAAAACAACACCACCACATTTAAGGGGGCTATTACCTTAACAGAGATGTATGTTTGAGAACAACCTGTGCTTGAGAATGGAATAAATACAGAGAGATGTCAAAGACTGTTAGACTTAACAACTGTCATAGCAAGAGTTTTTTGGTCTTTTTTGTCGAACTGTCCCTGGTGCCCTTTAATCCAAAAAGCAGAGGTTTGGAAAAGACAGATACGGTCAAGGGTGATGCTAAACATAGGGAAATGTGGCTGCGTTGTGAATGGGTTGCTTCATGATCTAAATGCAAAAGCCCATCATTTAGACCACAGTGCCTACACCACAGGCCATTCATTTGGAAAGCTTAGCCTGCCCAAAACCCCAAATGAGAGTGTTCAGAATCAAGCTGACCACTAGTTCCTCACAACATACTCTCCCCCAGGCATTCTGGGATAGCAGTACCCCAATGCAAATAATCAGCAGCATTACTTGGTGATACAGAATCAAGATTTCCCACACAAATCATGAAAGCAATATTACGTAATTATGGACTTAAGGACTGATGGAAAATTCTTACTAATGGATAGTTTTGGGTCTTTTTCCATCCAACTAAATACAACTCCCAAAGGATGAGAACAATGATGATACAAAGAGACCTAAAGAAATGAACACTGCTATTGATTCTGACGTTTACCTTTCGCTTAAGCCCTTGCCCAGACTGGGATTTGATTGCACTATCTTCACCATCATCGTCATCATCATCATCATCATCACTGCTGCTTTCTTCGCTCACTTCAAACTCTTTCCCAGCACTGTTGGCAAACAGTGAGTCTGAGTATCTTCTGCCGAAGTTCTTGCACTTGGTTAGCGGAGGTCTTGAGCTAGCGTAGCCCATCCCTGTTACCAAATTCCTGGTTGAGGCACTACAGCTTGCACGACGGTCTCCTGCCTGTTGTGCCACAAAAACAAAAACATGAGCTCGTCTGAGCTGCTCTGTACAGGCTTAAGCCAAGCAGACAAATAACACCTCAGTTATCCATTTTGCTTCTGCAGCGCCCCTGCAGTGCAGAGATTGTCTCTTGATTAGCCGTTGATCTCAGCAACATTTATTTTTAAGCGGCTGTGGAAGATTACATTTCATGGGACATTCAGAGGCATTAATAATACAGGGCTTTGATTTAGGTCACTCAGGAAGCTGGGTTACTGTTGAAAGTGCTTTTAGCTATCTCTGTGAACTCACCCTGAACTCCTGAAAGGCAAACGAAGGGATAAATTTAGCTCACTTTTCATGCAAGCATCATCTTGTAGCTAATAATGCAGAGCTAAGGAAGGAATGAGTGACCGCTCTGTGATCGCTATGATCTGCCTATTGAATAGGCTTGAATTAAAAACATAAGCTCTGATTTTAGACTCAGCCACCAGAAGTTGATCATCTTACAGATTACGGTCGAGTTCGACATTAAGCAAAAAGAGTCAGGCTGTATCAGAGGCCAAAAGGAAACAACAACGGGGCATTTTATAAAATCTGTAGTTTTCATTGCAATATCTGTGGCAAATGTTAACAATGCATATAGAACATAGTAATTTGATGCAAGACAGATGAAATTATAAACTGGATTTCAAGTCTTTGTATATGACAGGAAAACCACCTAGATGTTTCTTGTACAATTCTATAAAGGATGTTGCGCAGGTTCATTCTCTATGAACTTTGCAAAATTATTAAAGTGCCCCTGTTATGCCTTTTCAAATATGATCTTTTATGCAGTGTGTCATGTAGCTGTATGTGAACAAACTATCTGCAAAATTGTGATGCCGACAGTGCACGATAAATTAATTTAACTATTTAAAAAATAAAAATAAAAAATAAAAAAAAGTGAGTGAGTCGGCTCACATTCGCCTAAACGAGTCGTCAGCAATTTGAATCTTTTTCTGTTATGGCCACACTTCACAACATTTGCATAATGCCCGCCCACGTTCTACGTCACAAACAACTTGCCCACCCACAAACAGTACAATTTCTACGTGGGTTACATCATGTCAAGAAGACGCTGTTCCCCGCTCTGCCATTCAGTTATGGCAATGGGCGTTTCATTTTCTGACACATGCTGCAGCGGTAGACCAATCATAAAGGACTGCCCCATCTGACCAATCACAGCAGTGAGGGCTAACGGAAAGGAGGGTTTAGACAGATTTAATTTTACACCATTTCTAAATGATTCGTAAACAACTCATGTGAAGCAGTTCGAAGAATCAGTCTATTTTTGGAGAAAACTTAATTGTTTTTTGACCTTGCATACACGTAAACCTGTTTTAAGAGACTCATAAAGCAATATTAGCAACCTTTAAAATGGCATAATAGGGGCACTTTAAGAGCAATGCATACTTCTGGGTGCTTTTCTGACATTTGAAACAATGTAGGTATACCTGTGAGTGTCTGATTACCACAACGACTTAAATCACTGATAGTGAGTAGAAAGTCTTGCAAGACATGCATTTGTAAAATAAGAAGTTTGAGCTGCCATAGATCTTTCCTTTGTTTGTGGACATGAAGTAAACAGGGAAGAATGACAGAAGCCTGATTTTATACCCAAACCAAACCTGAAAGCTCTGAATATAAATCATTATTAAAAGCTTATAGTGACTACAGGGCAAAGCAAAAATGTGTTTTTAAACAGATTTCATTTATGAATTTGCAATGTCTCGATAATTCATTTCTGATGGAAAACTTAACAAGAAACCCTTGATAGTTTAGACTCAAGTATTAGAGCACTCTGTACTGTGGACAGACAAACAAATAAAAACTGTTCACGAACATATCGTGTGTTTAGTTCCTAATCAAATCATGAATAGACCTTTAGCCCTACCTGTGCACTCTTAAGCTCCCCAGGAGGGCTTCTGCAGACTGAAACTGGAGTCCAGCTCAGGCAGTCAGGATCAACCTCATGAAGCCGTGGCTTCATTCTCAGTCTATCCATGTGATCCTCAATCAGCTGATGCCTTCGAATGATAACAAACCTAGACAAATGTGTTAGAAAATATCAGAAAAGAGAAATTGTCATTTGGTATTGGCACATGTAAATATAAGCATAATGCGGCCACCCCTCTTTGGAACGTAGTAATGTCTTTAGAGATGATGCAGTGTACTGAAAGCATGTGAGTGAATTGTCAGATTGACAGATACCACCACAGTCAAACCCACCTGCCATCCTGGAAATCAATCATGTTGAGCTGCTGAAGTGTGGTAGCGATGTCATGTGGACACATGCCCGTGGCTCGGCTCATTCCCCTGATGCTGACACTCTTATCTGGGTGGTTGTGCAGGTACTCCAGTATGACACTTTTCCAATAAGCCAAGTAGGACAGACGACCCAGATCAGATAGAGGCTTCTCTGGGGAGCCAGCCTGGCCCTCTAGCCTGGAAAGTAAGTAACCTGGAAAGACAGGAAAGAAAGAGAGAGAGAGAGAGAGAGGAGATGAGGAAAGATTGTTTATGAGTACCGTTGTCAGATCGAGTTTGAGTATCACTTTGACAAAACATTAAACAACTCAATCACAATTTATGAAGACATGGAGTAATGCCTATATGCATCAAAATCAAACAGTTATATGAAATGAGGTTGAATGTGGTTTTAATCCTAATGTATAAAGACTTGTCTTAGTTCTTGTGATGTCAGTGATATTGAAAAAAGCAATATTACAGTACGATATTTTAAGAAAATTACAAACCAGTACATGTGCAAACACACACACAAATATATATATATTTATTTATTATATATATATATATATATATATATATACACACACACACACACACACATATATAATGTAATTTTAATATTAAATAGTTAATTTCGCATTTCAAGAAAATAAAATATTTGTTCTTTTCTTAATTGGTTAAAGTTGTAGTTGATATTGTGCTAAGCCAAGTCAGATTTAGACCTTACTTTTATACTCCAGTATTTTAGTCTTTTGCGTTAACACAAAGTATGCAAAAGCTCTTCTGATTCTAAACAGAGAGCAAATCAAAACATTTACAAGCAAACAAATTATACCATGCACTACATCCAACTGTATAAGGACATGCAAACCCAGTACTCAGTACAATGAAACAGGCAGTCTTTCCATCACGAATGTCTAGTCTGAAACAGATCCTCTTTTTGCTTCCATGCAGAGCACAGAAGCATCTGTTCACGATACAAACAATCTTATGCTCACATCTCATAAGACTTCCAAAACAGTTAATGAATAACTTACTGAAATCAATGAGGAACCTTCCAAATCCTTGCCTTTGGTACTGAGGCATGATCATTATGCAGGAGACATTGTACTTCTGCTGGCAAAGCTTTTCCTGTGGGAGAGAAAGATAAGAGTGTCTCAGCGCACTGCCAACGCATGCAATTCACTGCACCTGCCGTTGTCCTGAACTGAACCAAACAAACACACAAAACCCTTCAAACAAAAAAGGTTCAGATCCAGAAACAAGTACCGTACAAGAAATGCTATCTTCAGCAAACCACTAGATAACCCGCTGTTACTTTTACTTAGCTGTCGTAGCATTTTATATATTTACTTAAGGGTTGTAATACCTTTGAGAAGTATCCAACAAGATGACAACCTTTCTCATCATTCTGTGTTAGAACGTAGAAGAGAAAAGGCTCCACATCGTAATACAAAGTCTTGTGATCCAGAAAAAGTTTTGCGAGCAAACAAAGGTTTTGGCAGAATATTTTACTGATATTTCCATCAACCTAAACAAAGAAGACAAAATGGGAAACAATTAGTCAGGCATGTCATACAAGGGCATTTTCTGCCTGTGGAGCACCTGTGAAGATCATAAAAACAGTTCAATGATAGGTGTTTAACACTTTTGGGGGCCTGCTAAAATTGATGCATTTCCTGTTCACTAGACAAACAAGAACCTTGAAGAATTGTTTTAATGTGACATGATTCATTGATGCAAGTCCAGTTCTCATCTATGCTGCTGAGATGTGTCTTTCGACAAGCCTGGCGCTTCATAGCCTTTAATCTCTGGACATAACCCCCTCTTGTTTTAATTGCAAATGTAGATAATAAATTAGGATGCGGATGAAGTTGTGCATGTGCCCCTTGTGCCAGATTTAAGAGCAAGCACTGACCTCGAACACAGAAAGGTTATCCTTCCTGTAGATCTCATTAGCTGGCGGGTGAAACCACCCACATTTCTTTGAATGCCTCTGCAGAATGTCTTGGCTTTTCATGTACTTCAAGCAGAACTCGCAGAGATAAAGCTTCGGTAATCTGAGGAGGTGAGCAGCAATTAATTACAACCAAGAATGTGGTATAAGTAACAGGGCAGAAACTAAAAATCACATACTAGTTTACATTTGCTTAAGGCCGTATCTGGCTAACATTTTGACTGCTGTAAAAAGTGTTTCTGAATTCATTTCAGACTTACCTTGAGTATTCTGGAGGGTATGGGGAGGAATACCAAGTTTGTATTTCATGTTTCCCGAATTCAATCAAAGGAGGGGATTGTCCTTGATCGCCACCGGCTTTCTGTTTTTGAAATAAATCGCAAATTACAATTAGAAGTTTTATATTACAAGTTATGTCTAGATGCTCTATTAAAGCTCACTAAAACCAGCAGGGCCTGGTTGCATAAAAGGTTAAGACTAGTCTTAAAGGTTATTCAGCTAAATGTTTCTTTAAGACTGATCATGGCTTTTTTAATTCAGTTACATCTAAACGTAGATTAGACTAAGTTGAATCCATAAAATAAGTGCACTGTCTTAACAAGGCTAAGTTTATGCAACAGGCCCCTGGTTTGCTGGTCTAAGGTGACTTATGCTGGTCTTGAATGCTCAAAAGACCATACTGGAAGACCAGTTACAATTTCAGCACAATTTACATAAAAAAAGAGAAAGAAATATTACTATAGCAAATATTTGAAAGATTAGTATTAGTATTTTACAGTACAACTGTACGATTGCAGTAGCAATATTTGGGTCTTCAACTATCATGCTTTTTATTCAGCTTTTAAAACTTCTCGTGTTGACAACGGGTTGTTTACTCTTCATACCTTTGCTGTGATCTCCTTGATGCGTCTGAACAACTTCAGATCTTCTTCAGCCACGTGGTCATGGAATAAAGCCATCCTTCCTTCCTGTGGTTCTCTTCTTGAGCATCTCTCGGCATTAAAAGCTGTAAAAGGTCAGAAAAAATAACCTTTAATAGTTGATATTTCCAGAATCTAGCACAAAAGAACTGAAAAGATGCTGACACAACAAAAACCCAAAGCTAATATAAACAAGCACTAACTAACTTAGACTCGATAACACCTCATTCAAAATCACAACTGCTAGCATGCAAATCACTACTGTCATGAAAAGGAAGGCTGATAGGAAAGGCTCATATCAACATTGCTGGCCAACACACTAACCTCAAACCTTTAACCACACATCACAGTTTGTTTCTAGGCAACAGTGACCTCTAAACAAATACTCCATTTGTGCAGAGGTTGAGAGGGAACCAAACCAGGAGCAAGGGCATTTGAAATGCAAACACTTTACATTAAAGTGCTTGTTACTAAAGGGAAAAAGCATTAATAACTTGGGTTTGAGAGGCAGGTGTGAGCAGCATGAGGACGTGAGCAGAGAGCAGAAATCTAAGGCTTTAGTGGCTTCAGAATTAATAGAATAAAAAAAGACTGAAGAAAAAAGTTAAAAACCAAAATGCAGAGATGCAGTATTAGTTGAAAAACAAAAATCTCAAGATGTTATTTTGATTCTAAAAAATGAGGAAGATGAGTAAAACGGTTGAAGATGAAAAAGCCAGTCGGCCGTTTGGAGGTTCAGGCCCCTGTGCTTACCATGGTTTGGGTCTGGTTTTACTCTTCCGTCTGCCAATCTGCCCTTCCCTGGTGTGGTGTTCTCCCTCTGCGGGGAGGCCTTAAACCTAAACCTGCCTAGCAGCTTGTGCTTTCTCAAGAAGGGTGTTCGTTTGAAATGGAGCGCCGACTTAAACGGCCGGCCGCGCTTGGGCGCCCATCCTGAGGCTGAACCAGACAGGGATGCTAATTTACTACCGAAACCCTTGACAGACTTCTTTCCTTGAAGCTGCAGGGATGTTTTGGGTGAGGTGGAAACGTCCGGGCTGCGGCGCGCTCGCTTGGGCGGTGCGTAGCTGGGGAGTCCCTTTTGCCGGGACTGTCCCTGAGTGGTAAAGATGTGAGACAGTCCATCAAAGAGTCCCTTCAGCTGGTTGTTGCCTGGCAGGCTACTGAGGGATGGGTCGCTAGACTGGGAGGAGGAGCTGTGGGGGGAGTGGGCGGAGGAGGGTGAGGATGACTGGGTGGGGATCAGCGAGATGGGGCTGTGTCCTTGCGAAGGGGATGGGGTAAGGAGAACGCTAGATGGGGCGTTTAACCTCACACCTGGTGTCGTCAAGCTGCCATGGCATTTCCGATAGCCCCGCTTCCTCGGCCTGTGCTGTTTCGAGGAGCCCAACGCCTCACTGCGTAACCGGCGACCCAGGGGCGATGGCGTGAAAAATTTGGAAAGCCCGTCAATGAGACCTTTGGTTTTCTTGTTGATTAGGGGCAACGTAGTGAAGGTGGGTGTGGATGTGAGGGGATCAGTGATACTCCTGCCGTCTGTGGTGGGTATAAAGGTGCTTGATGAGGGTGGGGTACAGAAAGTGCTTATGGAACCCCTACCATGCCGTGCTTTTTCAGACAGCTCAACGGATCCCGGGCCACCACTGTCAGACCTGTAAAAGCAGATGATGGTTGCATTTAGAAAACAAACCACAAATAAAGGAGAATCAGCGTGCACATCTCGACTGTGACTAAGCCCGAGCCCTGATTTCACAGTTTCACCAACACGTTCCACCGTGTCTATCAGCGCTTATCAAGCCTTTAGGAAAGATGTAATCCCTCAGGTCTTGCACATTGAAAAGCCTGCTGACCCAGACTCACCCAGACTGACTGACAGCGTTCCGACTGAGCTTTACTACACAGCCATATGTTAAAAATAGACTTGCAAAGCATCCCCCAGGCTAAAAGTACATTGTAGCAGCCATGCTAATTTTAAACCTTTTGGATGAGAGGGTATGAAACCTACATATACTCTCAAGGCAAGGTTGTGAAGGACAAAAATCAGAGTAGGCCATCAAAAAAAGAAAAAAAAAGAGAGCATTTACAGTTTAGGCAACATACTGATTGTGAGACCTGTAACCTTAAGCCCGAAGCATAACGAACACCATAGATGAAATGACTTATCGTACACTGTTGGATGTGCTAGATTTTTTCTTGGCCTTCCTGGCTTTGCATATCGCCTTTTGATCTGGGCCGCTGTTTTGTGTAGCAACCGTTTTCCCTCCTGCTCCTTTGGCCTGCATACTTGGCAGATCCACATTCCTGGGGGAGGTCCAGGGAAAAAAAAGAGAGAGGGAGAGAAAGAGTGGGAGAGACAAAAAGAAAGAAGCATTTCAAGGATGGTTCATCATGTCTGCAGCTGTGACACTTTTCAGATATGTCTTTGTAGTGCGGAGAAGAGATGACCCGCTGTGCCTTTCCCTTCATTTCCACTGTCTTTAGAAGAGCAGAGAGAGAGAGAAAAAAAAACAAGCTTTCTGCAGGTAACATACCAACAAGGAAGCACTGAATAAATGGCTTTGAAGTTGTGTGGGGTGCTCTTTTCCTGACATGGCTTCAGCCTTCTCATCCTCTTTAGAGAGGAAAATAACAAATGAGCATAAATTAAACTATTAAATTATAGTTTACTAAACTAATTAAAGCTAAATCTGCACTGATGTGTAGTATAGAACATTAGCATCGTGTACAGAGAAAACAAGAAAAATGAATCCTGTAGTCTCATACAGGTAGACTGATTATTTGAGGCCTGATATTAGAAAAAGTCATTCATAAAAGTTTAGCTTTCTCCATACCATTAAAACATCCATTGCTGAACTACAATCCACATGAACAATTTGCAGGCACAAGAATACAATTTTGTCTGAAGTAGACTGTCACAAAGTCCCACAGGGCCATTTACACAGGAAGCACTCTCATAGCAGAAACACAGACAGGCGTTTTTGGTCTCACTTTTCTGTTAGCGTCTCTCACTATAATTATCTGCGTTATTTTTGCTAAAATTAAATCACCCTAATTTAATGTGTTAAATTGACATCCTTAACATAGAAGTTTTAAAGCATTTGCATTTCACCCATAACAAAAGCCAAATGAAATTTGATGGGATTTCTCATGGCAGAACGTCACCTCCCTCCAGCAGTTTCAGACATTCAGCACTGTAGGCTCTTGTAAAATTAAGTGAAATGAACCTGTTCTGCTCTATTGAAACACTTTATGATGCTGCTCTCTTTTTATCTTGGCACTTACATGCCCATTTCAGACAAACTGCCATTAACTGAAAAGGACAAGCACAGTCATTTGCAAGCCAGAGGCGAAATCATTAACAACGAGAAAGAGACTGGAAAGAGAGGAGAGAGAGTGAGAGAGAGAGACAGCCACTAAATAGTTCAGGACGCAAGGTACATATCATCTTACTATTATGTAACCAGAAGCCTTTGTGTAATGGCACATTTAACAGCTTCACCTTGAGAATGGAAAAATCCACAGAGGCAAACAAAAGCCTAATGTACCTTTTGGCATTCTGGAGAGTGGTGGGTCACAACACTCCATATGGAAACCCCTGTCACAGGAGTCGCAGAAGAGCATCTCGTCCTGGATCCACACACACACACACACAGAGAAAAGAAGAGTCAGACACACACACAAAAAATAAGAAGCAATCTACATAACACAAGTAAACAATCTCCTGCAGTAAAAGTGTCAGAACACAAGCAGAGCTCTGACACTATAAAAGATGTCAGCAGGAACTGGGCCAAGGCCATCAGTGCACTTGAAAAGAACTTACAGCATTCTTCCCCTGAATCTGACAGGAACTGCATGTTTTGCATTCGATGCATTGCCATCGCAGGGCCTTGACATTTGCAGTCAAATCAGCGGAGAACTTCAGGCATGATGGATGGCCTTTGAGGAGAAATGTGGAATAAAACAAACAGGCTTTAGAGAGAGAGTCTCCAAACATGCTCAATTAAAAGAGCGACATTACCTAATCCTTTAACTTTGGCAGGAAACACAAAAGCCCTTGCTGAAACATTACAGGATAAATGTTAACAGAGACTTAATCAAGCGGAGAGAGAACATCAAAACGAAACAAATGAAAGATTCCCCCGACCGTGGATCAGTTAAATATTTACACGTGGCATCAACAATGCGAAAAACCATGCGTGAAGACTTTCCAAAATCGGTGTCTAAAAGCACTGTATTATCAAACACTTCTGAGCGGCTAATTAAGGATAATTTGATCTTAACGAGGCAGAAATGGTACGCGCGTACACCGTAATGGCAGTCGATCTGTTATAGTCATGTAAAAGCATGCACTCCTGTCCCTGAGGGCTGCAAACCAGCTGCGGTTTACAGTGGGTGAACATTTTCTATACTTTCATGAACACTTAATGAAAACCACCTCTGTGTTGTTAAGTCAAACTCAGCCATAAAAATGTCACCGGGAGAACAATTCCTTGTGGCATTTCAAAATCACTGTTCAAAACAAATTACGACATAAGAGCAGGTAATTTAACAGGAACATGGCAATTCTGTCTGGAGGAGGGAAAAAAATAAATACATTTGTGTAAAAGAAACAAGCAAGCAAACTTGAAACACCTTTCAGCTTGAATCCATCTGTGATTGTGTAAAACCGTTCTGCCAACACGTCTACAGAACAGACAATTTTAATACTTTAAAAAAATATATACATATGGCTTCTCCAGCCTTCAACCATCTTCCTTTAAGCCTTCCTATTTTGGAGGTCACACTCATGGTCCTACCGATCAAAAGTGACCGGACGCCTGAAATGTAACTTTTTTGCCCCCTAGTAAAATCAATGTAACTTTTTTTTGTTTAATAATGTTTTTTCTTTTTTCTTTTGTATTTTGAGATAATTTTGTATTACTAATTAATATTTACACAACATTAATTAACAATTTTTCCCCA
>JAUCMU010000024.1:8374191-8387814 GCA_032275025.1 Enteromius treurensis
TTGTCTATGCGCTTAATACACAGAAAATGCCCATTTTAATTAAAATGATAGTTTAATGCCTCAAATAGGCTACCGAAATATCGCGGTTCACGTGGGTGGACCGAACCGAACATGGAGAACCGAAAACCTTTGCATCCCTAGCGGTGTACCTCTCAGAAACCTAAAACATTTTTTTGCCAATTTTTGTTGAAAATCTGTATTTTGTTACACGTACTTAAAATGTTACTTTTATGTATCCATTTATATTATTAACTATGGTGCGTAGTTATATTTTTCGGTTCCTTTTTATGCAAACGATGAATCACTAAGAATTATATTCATTTATTAACCGACCTTGATCAAATTAAAATGGACTAGTTTACAAGACCGCCCCTGGTTAGGAATCAACCAAGTGGACTTTTTGATTAATCCCAAGTTATTTTATGTACTTTTGGTTGCTACTAAACGTCTAATGCAAAATTCTGTGGTTTCTTAGGGAGACTAAAATAAAATGCATGGCTAAGACCATAATGCCGTAATGAAATTTCTAGAAAGTGAGCAAATTGCATCAGCCACAGCTGGTAAACAGCGGTCTAGTACTGTTTCAACACCATTAGTGAAGAACAGATGTAATCAGCAAAGCTTTAACAGACCTTCATTGAATTACTATCTTTTAAACTAAGCAAGAGTTTCAAGAACGTCAAAAAGAGAGGCCAGCCATGAGATCTAATACACCTTCAACGAAAAATCTAATCCTGACAGCTAATGGGACAAAAGAAGCCGGATTTGGCCCTCTCTTTTCTCATAATTTAACCCCTCGCAGAATATGATAAAGAGGCCTGGAGCAGCTGCAGACTGACCAGTCCCCAAGCACACAATTAACAACAAAAGAGCCCTTTTAACGCATTGAGCTAATCAGCAGCCAGCCCACCACTGCAGTCCCCCTAAACCATCTGCAAGACGGCAGACCGTCTCCGTGATTGTGAAGAAAAAAGACTGGCACCATGCTATCATGTCCTAGGGTCAATGAAGCACATTGCTTAGCAACAGTCAAGCCCCCATGCGTGGAAACCAAAAGCTTTAGCTTTCAAAGAGCAACTCAATAAAGAGTGGACAAGGGAATGTGCTCCAAGATTTGATTACCAAATGGCCTCTGATTGTTCGCTGACCACTAGAGAAAAACAGAGCATTGAGAGCCACCTAGCTTGGACCTTAAGTGACCAGCAAGTGACAAACAATGAAACACTTTTACATTTTTATTGGTTTATAGACTATAGCTACATTGTGCCTAAACTATGTGAGCCGATAGGGATAAAGAGTTATATGTAGTACAAACTGAGCAAATGCAATATGTGAAATGTCTGCAATGTCACACCTGGTGATGGAATCATTTAAAAAGGTATTATGAAAAGAATTGAGCTTTTAAATGTTTAGAGGGAAAGGTCAGACGAGGTTGAGTTCCAGCTGAAACCAACCAAAAACACAGGACACCAGAAGAGAGGAATCTACAATAATCCCTGTAATAGTAATTAGGTTATAATGAGTTGCCAACATTTCCTAACCAAATTTGCAGAGAATAAAGTAGGGATCACCATCACTAAGCTTGAATGTCAACAAAACAAAATAAAAACACTCAATCATGATTTTTAAATAATTAATATGGGAATATTATTCCAAGAAAAAGAGCTTTATTTCAGAAATATTTCATTGATCGCTGAAGTCAACAGCTTAATTCATGAAGCGCTCTTACTTCAACCCATCTTGCCCGACCAGCTTCATCAAGTAATCGCAAACCAAACCATGATGAATTTAGTTCACAGCCTGCTTTTTCACTCATTAAATACACTTAAAATGTTTTACATTTCAGATGGAGAATGGCTTGCAAATACTGTTTCTTGTTGACTTAAGATTTTCAAATATGGAAATCGCACCAGCGAGGTCTGGATGATGAAGCTTCAGGCCAACAAACAGTAACTCAAAAACAATACCTTAGTTCAATAAAGCACAGCTAATTCAACACCTAGAGCATCTCATGCCCTCATATAGAAAGCCATCTTGAAGCAAACCAAAGATGATTTAGGAATACACAACATTTCAAATCCAACCAATGTTAAAATCGAAGCCAAGCTCACTCAAACGCCAATGGTGAAGAAACCCTTTACTAAAACAATGAGTTAGGCTATGGTTTCAAGACATTTCAACAATTTTGAATTGACAAATGATACTTTTGTATAGTTAAGCCCTAAAAAGCTACAAACACTGGATTTAAACTACTACGAACACTTCCTGGATGTTACAACCTCTAGCCTAAATGACACCACTGACTTTGGTACGCATGTCAACATAGGAGTATTTCTGGAAGGAGTATTTCTGTTCCCGACACTTGTTGTGTACACCAGATTTTGAAACTCTGCTGAGGTCTCAAAACAACAGACCTCGCTAACAAGCTAAACTGTCTGGATGAAAAACATCAAAAATCAGCTTGCTACTGAATGAAGAGGTTCCCAAACAGCGCAAGTTGTCAATGTTGCTTCTAGGTAAAACCCTGGCTTTAAATAAGTCTGCATTTGCAGCAACAATAAAACAAGTTATCATATTCGCAGCTCTTCAGACAAGCACACAGAGCCTTTATGGATATAAAAAGTTCTAGGCGTACCTGGTCTCTCTCATGAGGGAGTAGTGTTACAGGTGGGAGGTCGACACCAAAGACCCCCACGCTCCTGAAGCAAGCTTTGCCTCCCAGCCCACCACTGTTCATCCTGTAGAGCGGCCCATCCTTGAGCAGCCGCCCGTTGTTCACTGCCCGCTTAGCAGCTAGCCTCAGCCTTTGCTGAAACCTGGGGTTCGCCACAACATTCACCAGGTCGCCCTGGCTTCTAAGGAATCTCTCGATGTTCCTTAGAGAGGAGCCAGCCGGGACGCCCAGACCTTCGATAGCCCTCCTAAGGATTTTATTCCAATCCACATGACGTAGATCTCCAGCAGGTATCACAGATCCAAGCGAGACCGGGCCAGAGCCTCCCAGCTTGAAAGGCACAATCCTTCCCGGGTTATCCGGGTCTTTGTATGAAGCGCACCCTTTACTGGTAACCTTAAGGATGGATCCATCCTTCACAGAGAGCTCCAGCTGCTGGAGTACGACGCCCTTGTCTAGTCCATGTGAGGTTGAGACAGCATGGCAAATCCGCTCCTCCGAAGGCCGCTGCTTCTGCCTTTTGATCTTCTGAATAGCCTCAAGAATCCACTCTGTGTACAGGGGATTGGCCAGTTTCACCATGGTGAAATAAGTTGTTTCATCAAGGTGTGATCCATGAATACATTCCTTTTCTTTTAAGAGCGAACAATACGCATCCACAAACAAACGCCAGCCATTAGTACATTATGCCAAGCAGGATATGGCACTGATGTAACTCCTCAAAGATTAGACTGGCCATTCATTTCTTTTTCCCCTTTTGTCAGAAAGAAAAAAAAAATCCCTTGTGGTTGTAAATCCAAAGTCAGAGGACTTGCTGAAAAATCCTTTTGTGTTACACCTGTGGGTGTGAAGGGGAGAAAAACAGAAATACATGTTACTTTGCAACAAAACAAAACCCTCTCTCCAGAGCTAGTTACACTGGCATGGCAACCCGATCCAAGGGGTTAGGCTAACCAACACTACCACTCGTTTACATTAGTCATAATTCTACATTAGTCATGCTATTTTACACAAGCACAAATGTAAAATAGATTTTAATACGACAAACAAACAAAAACATCCTATATGTGTTTCTCTGTGTATAACTAATATATATATATATGAAATATAACGCAGGTGCACACATTCAATAAAATAAAAAAAAAATTCAAATAAAATAAAACAACCAGTCCAAACCAGGAAGACCAGTATAACCATGAGATTAAGATGGACATGTTAATTCACATTCTGATAAAAAGCTATGAGTGTAACTGGTACTCAAAACCTGCCTGCCTAGCCAAACAGCAAAAATGCTACACGTGTTTATGATACCCATATCAATATATTGAGACATTCACTCCAAAACAAGGCTACAATATACTACTTTGCATATATAAATATATATAATAAATTTAAATAATAATAAATATAATTTTTTAATTTTTTACATTTAGCTACAAGCTAAAACACAGCACACTGTGGATAACATAACATTTCATTCAGCTCATTGATTTACGATAGTGTAAAAACCCAAAAAGCATAAGCAGAGGAAGAACAGTGCTGCGAGCAGCCAGCAGGTGACATGCAGTGAACAATTTCTCAAGAATTCCTCCGCTCGCCAACAGCAGCCGTGTAAACTCAACCGCAACTTATCTGCCATAATATTGTTATATAAAAAGCCTCGCACACACACTGATGGGGAACACTTGACCCATTCCTCTGAGACATTAGATCCGGCCTAAACAGATCCAAGAAAAGCTACAGTAAATAATTGAACGGCGCAACCCGGTTAGCCAGCAAAATAACCACTAAATAACTCGAGTTGGGGAGGCATGACAGCACACAGAGTGTTAGCGGCACGTATAAAAACAAGTCAACCGATGGTAAAACAAAGTGTTACTTATCGGCTGACGCTAAGTCGTTGTGGATGTTCAACTCAAACTTCAAAACACGACATACAATGTTGTTAAAGATTTGACACTTATTAAATCTCGTCTACGCTCTTCCAGCTTTGGTCACAAACTAACGTACGACTTGGCCGTGACATTTCACATTAAGAGTCTAGCAACATCATCTCAAATGTTGACAGCTAAAACCAAACACAGTATCACAAGCGCGTGCTGACATTCTTACTTCAGCTCGAGTCCTCTGATTAAAGCCGAGATAGTGAGCTAAAGTCAGGCGAATCTCAAAAGCATTCGGCTCCTTATCTCCAGCATCGGCTTTCTAAACAGCCCCGGAGCTCAAGTCTAGCACGCTAAGCTAAAGCTGGCTAAATTAGGTTATGCTTTATGACTACTTCCGACAGATGACTATCTATAATTTATGATGACAAAGTCAACGCGTCAATTAACCTACGGTCTCGCAAACCTTGTTTTCTGGACGCTTTAACACGGTGGACAGGTCAGGTGACTTCGCCGCTTTGCCCGGTCGCGTTACTAAACAGACGCCATTTTGTTACAATGTTGTAGTTTACATGAATCCGACATGACACTGATTACAACCCAATGGAGTCTCATTAAACCTTACCTTCACAAAGACAGTCCCGCCCAAGAAACTTTAATATTGGTTAGAAAGGGCAAATACTTATCCCTGGTTTGATAACCAAAGTGTCAATCACAAGGAAACAGTTCGGCCTCTCGAGGAATCGGTTGGCTTCATAATCTGTCAATAATCACTTGACCCGCCTCTTAAAGGGACAGTTCAACGCCGCTGAACATTCTGTCATCATTTACTCGCTCTCATGTTTTTCCAAACCTCTGACTTTTTTTCTCCTTCCGTGAAGCACAAAATGAGACATTAAGCAGAAAGAGAGGACCTGACAGCCTTATTTACCTTTAGTGTTTTTATGCATACTATTAAAAGTGACAAGTAACTTAAGGCTGTCATTCCTAATATCATCTAATTTTTAATCCGTCGGAATTATTACAACGCGAGGTGGAGTGAATGACAATATTTTTTTTTTTGGACAAAACTATCCCTTTAAGGTGTCAACTGCTCTTTAGTCCGTGCTGCCCATGGAATGCGATACCTGCTATTCTATCCGCATTAGAAGTACAGTTTACAGGGATAGCGTGGATATTTTATCACCATGCAATATGATGAGTTTAAAACTACTTGATGGCTCTTTAATGTAAGATCAGCCGAAACTCGCTCTACACCTTTAAGAAGGCTCCCCCTTAAGAGCATCGCACAACACTGCAATATGAGCAGATCGAACCAGTCACACTTTTTGGAGAATAATGTAATGGTGAATAATTAGTCCAAGTGCTCCAGTTATCCCTGGCATTCCCCGTGCTGTGTGCAATGTAATCTAATATTATAATTAGTTTGCACTTTACAAAAGACACGGGAGGCCGCGAACTATCGAGCGCGCCTACATCCTCACGAAGGTTGCGTGCACGCAAACAGACTACATTTATAAATCCTGCGAATGCCTAAACGGATGATGGCATATCATTTCTTCCGTTATCCCGAGACGCTAAAAAGCAGCGGCGATGACTGCCGTTTGTTTACGCGCTTCTGTCTAAAGCATGCAAAATGCACTCATATTTCAAGATCAAGCAACTGAGAACAGATAGCATCTGGAAAATTCCATTTATGCGGGTCAAGCAGTAGCTTGCGATACTTGCGCGGTTCGCGTAACCCAATAACCTTAATAGCCCGAATTAATTTCTCCGCTCGCGTCAAGTTACATCACTCACGACAACTTAAACTTGAACGATTAAAACATGCCACCGATAACGAGCCACTCAAGACACCGCCGAGATAAATGCTCGAGAACGCTGGCAAAGCGAACATTTACCTTTAAGTTCCTCGCGCGATGTCCCCCACACTCCTCGTATAAGCAATAAAAACACGCTTATTTGCGGAGCTGATGATATATGCGTAAAGTAGCCTGATAAATCCAATGGGGTCCTGTTTGATTCGGAAGATGAACGCACGCGTAGGCAGAGGGAACCTGATAACAACTAATTGAAAGGTTAATCTACATAGGAGTCTGTGACAAAGTAGTACCCTCCCCTTTCGGCACTCCATCAGCCACAGAGGAGGACTAACTCGCTGTAACCGCTATGTGACATCACATCGCTCATTGGGAAACAATGTACATTGTTTCAGACTACATGGCATGGGTGGGAAAAGAGGAGACGCAATGTGCCCCGTCTGTGAAGAGGAAAAGGAAACTTTTAACGTCGCATATTGGGATACGAATGTATGCGTACAAAATCGGTTCCAAGTATGCAATTAAGCAAAATGTTTTAACTGTTTGGGGGGGAAAGACAAGATAATACCTGATAAACCATGTTTTTGAAGAGTAAGGTGAAACTTTTAATATGACCCAGCACAAATAATTTTCTTATGAATACACGCATTTAGCGTAATTGTAATAAAAGTTTCACACTGATTAATTATACGTGGCTTTATGATTGCTGAGAAGGTGTTGCGAAGTTAATTGATGTTTGTTTGCAATATAAATACCAGCATCAATTACATACAGTGAAATGTGCGTCACCACAGTTGGAACAACACAGCCGGATTAAATCTAATCCGTTCCATTACAAAATTTGCAACAAAACCCACCTGAAAGCCCATGGCTTTGCCCTGAGGTGAAAATTTGGTGTAGTGCACGCAGGGCAATCAGTACCACGGACATGTTACTTTTTACGGTGCCTGAAAGGAAAACAAATTGCACACTAAATAAAACTTGAGCCATGTAGGATGTGGTTACAGTTTGGCAAAAGCCTTCATGCTGGCTTCCAGAAAAGCCAGATCAAGGTGATTTGACACCAAAGGGTTGTCTTCAGTTGTCTTTTTTGAGACACCGGGCTTCTCTGGGTGTTATATACTAGCACAACACTATATATTGTGTTATAAAATAATTAAAATGCTTTCAGTTGAATCAGTTCTGACGTTTTACATGGTTACTGTGCTGTTATTTTAAAGTTAGGCATTGCTGTTTTGGATCAACTGCAGTGGATCGTAATACCTGACAATTCTCAAGTGAGAACTGGTGTTATTTCCAGTCAGAGACCCCCTTTTTTCCCCCCAGCACTGTAATGTATGTGGATATTCCAAGTCAGTGTTACTTATTTGTATGCCAAAAGGGAAGGTACATTTGTTTACAGTTTACGCAGATACATTGGAATTATTCAAGTTTGCATATTTCAACCACTGGCACATTCATATTCCCATGCAGAAAGAGGCAGGATAAATGCCCCGCACAAGGGTATAATAGCACTAGGGTAAGTAGATTAGCTCAAACTGATGACCTTCCTGATACTGCTGCAAAAATACAACTGTGTTGAATGTTCCAAAGATGAACATTGCTGACTAGATGGTTTTCTTCCTTATGATATTATAAATACAACAATATTTGCTATAGTGGACCAAACCAAATCAAATAGCTCTAAGCATATAAAGCATAGATCATTATGAAATGTATTAAATTTAAATGAAGTCGCACAGTAGCTGGTCTGATTCATTGTTCCTGTTGCTTTCCAACTAAGATGGTATAGTTGGCCATTTTTAATGAGAACACACATCAAAAACTTTGTGTGTTTGCGTCTGATCCAATTTCAAGTTATTTACTTGCATAATTTCAGACCCACTTTATATTAAGTGTCTTTACTACTAACATTTAAATCAACCATTTGATGCAATGCGCTTGTGTATTTACACTAACAGACTTACATGCAGTTGGTTGTAATTAATTTGTTAATACATCTGTAATTACACTTTTGACCTCAACGTACCCCTCAAATGTCAAGTGAAATTATTTAAATGAGTTATTTATGGGTATAAATCTACCCATTCCACTTAACCTGTCCCTAACCTTAACCACATCCCACCTCACAGACATTGTACCTAATCTTTATGTACTGTATATAAAGACGCCAAATATAAAGAGGAACCAAAATTTCCACTATATCAGAAGTGTTGTTTTTCTTGTTTGAGTAAGTTTTTAACTCTTCCATTATGTGTTCTATACACACTGACTAAAATTGTTTCCAACAGCAACACACCTGTGAATCAACTTATGTTTTATAAACCTCCCAGGCAACTTTCGCAGGTCTTAAAAACACCCAGCATCATTGTAAAACACAGCGGGAGGATTAGAGAAGAGGGAGAAAAAAAACACATGCGTGACTGTGTGTGTGTGTGAGAGCTGAAAATGTGAAATAGTGCTCAAGGACTTTGTCCTTCGCTGTCATTAAGGATTTTGCATTGACTCGCGGGTTGTTTAAAACCATGTGCTCGGTGATGTCAAAGCCTGAACAGGTTTGTCAGTGACAGAAACCGAATCTCCTATGATTGCTCTCACACACCGGGACAAAGGGTCAGCTGTACCTTCAGTCTCTCTAATGATGCTCACAAATAGCTACTCCTCATCCCATATCACAGAGATGAACCAATGCAGACCTGCCACTGTCATCAAGAGGACAGGTAGAAGCTGGAGGCTTTCTAACATTCCAGGAGGACACAAGAGTTAAGAGTAAAATAGGCCAAAAGTGGAGTCCAGGTTCCCTGTTAAAAGAAAATCGACAGATTATGCAAAATATAAACATTTAACAAAAACAAATAATTGTAAGGTTAAGAAAAAAATACGAGTGACCGCATTAATACAGCCTTTTTTAGTTTATTTTGGCAGTTTGTGACACATAAGTGTTTCCCACAAATACATTTGGTTTACAACAGCAAGACTAGCCAACAAAATTTCTTTGACATAAAATGGGCCTTTGATTTCAATAAAGTTCATCTGGCTTCTGTGTGTTTGTAATACCAGCTTCAGTTTTTACAGCTAATTACAACTAAAATAATTTTGTTACCAAACACGCTTAAACGTGATGCTAAAATGGCTTTAGTAGTAAAAACTATTCAATATTTCCAACAGAAAATCCTCTTTTGTAAACAGTTTTTAATGTGAAATATGTCTCTGTGATCGCATTAGGCTGTGAATCAGAGAAAACAGAGGCACAGCAGAAGGCAGGCAGTGAACGAGAAGAGAGGAAAGAGGAACAGAAGATAAAAAGTCAATTAAAAAAAGGCTTTAGTCCTATAAAACACTCAGGCGGCTGTATCTTCCGGTCTCTCAGTGGCCCATCAGTGGAAGTCTGGCTTTTCTGGGAATGTGCAACCCGCGTGGCGAATAATGACGTTAGCAGCGTAGTGTCCAGCGCGGATGCACTGCTCAAAGGTCTTATCCTGTACCAGCTGAGACAGGAAACCTGCACACACATGCAAACAGACATCGAGAAAAAAAAAAGAAAGAAAGAAGACAAATCAGATCTGCCACTTGCAAAATACTGGACAGACAGAAAGCATGTGCAAACATATGTTTAATGAACGCACACATGCACACACATCCGAGTGCGTAAACACATATAAACATATGGCGGCGAATGTTAGCTCAGAAAACCTAGTCGGGTATCGATTTTGCTGCATGTACTTTCTTTTAAAAAATTAAGGAAATCAGGCTTAAGGGGGAAAGGTGATGCAAAAGGCCCCCTTTAGTGATGTGTGATACAGAAATCCTCCAGCTGCCCCCGGGCTCTGAACCCTCCCACCTAGATCTCTGCTCTCTGCAGCAGCGCCGGAGCGCATTGAAAAACAGCTGGCAAATTCATTTTCCAACACGGCAGAGCGCTGGCCTCCAACCTCTTGTTGGAACGGATAAAGGAGTTAAAAAAATCAATACGACGTTTGAGCAAACATGCTCACAGCTCTATTAGTCGCAAGGTTGTCCTGGAAAAGCTACAGGAAGACATGTTAGCAAATCAGGCTTGTGGCCTTTGAAAAGCAGAGGGCCGCGGAAGAGGAGTCATATGAAGATAAATTACACGGACCCGAAAGACCCGTGCGAACGCAGTGATCAACATCGATATTTCTGTTTTTCACGGAGAGCCAAACAGCGTTGCGCTTTACACTTTTGATGGATGGCTTCACAGTTCAGATTGGAGACGCAACAGCTATCTGAACGCACGGTTATTAGCGTAACCCGCAGATTAAAGATAACGGCTGTGGGGAGTCTGCAACCTCCACTAATCCATCAAGAAAGTGATCAATTTCCCTGTAACTGTGTTATCTGAGGTTAAATAGTACAAAAGTGCATTGTGACTACACTAAGCCAAATGAATGAAGTATAACTACAATTCATCTGCAAATTGTCATTCCAGAGCAGCTGCGCAAGAAATAAATAAGCGTTGCGTGTCAGAGCTCTTGCATCATGGTCCGGTTTCCCAGAGGTTACAGATCAAACCTAATCCTGGATTAAACTGTCCTGTCAATAGTGATTTTGCATCAAACATACTTTCGTCCAGGACACCTGTTTCAACAATACAATCCATTTGTGTGCTGACTGAGATTTCCTCCTCTTGTGATTTATGCATTAATTAATCTATTAGGTTATTGCACTTTGTGTTCAAGAGAAACTAAAATATGTGCAAGAATGTTTGAATATTTATAGCGATCTTTTCTTTGACCATACTTGCGTTTAAAAACAATCTGTGTCAGTATTTCAGTTCATTCGCATGCTGACTGGAGTTTCTTTTTCTGTGATTTTCCTTTGAAGCATTAATTATCAGGTTAATTAGTTTAATAGGTTATCAGTGTTGTAGAGAGGCTTAATCCATTAAAATAATGTTTACATATTTGTATGAAAATGTATTTTATGCCAACAGTAATCCATTTGCTATAATAATTCAATCAATTTGTACCAGAATCAAATTCTTCCATAAGATAATTAATTAATTATTGGGTTAATCAATCTATTAGATTAGGCTATGAATATCTATTTTAACTTTTAAAGTTAAATTTTTTGCCATTCTTTAGCTGTTATTGTGATAGGACTGATCAGTATTGACAGGAAGTGAAGTGGGAGAGAGACAGGGGGCGGGAACGGGAAAGGTCCTCAAGTCGGGATTGCAACGGCACAGTATGTCAGCGCACTGCCCACAAGGCTATTGGCGCCGACATCAAAAAGAAAACTTTTACAGGTTTTGAAGCAACATAAGGGTGAGTAGATGAGAAAATGTTTATTTTTTAGGTGAACTCTTACTTAAAGTATTGAAGTTTTAAAAGATATACTTTAAAAGTATTAAGTCTTAATAGCTTTGTCGCACAGTACCTCCAACAAAGGCGTCTCCCGCACCGTTGGTGTCCACTATCTCGCTCTGGTCGATCTCCAGGACAGGGAATGTCTCCACCTTGTCATCTGTGGGAAAGATGGTTCACGGTAAGTGTGAGCTTGTTAAACTATTATTGGACTGAAAAATGAGGCTCATTCACAGACCGCTGTTTGGCAGACGTGTCAGACTTTCTGCTGT
Organism: Enteromius treurensis; assembly: GCA_032275025.1. Classification (NCBI taxonomy): domain Eukaryota; kingdom Metazoa; phylum Chordata; class Actinopteri; order Cypriniformes; family Cyprinidae; genus Enteromius; species Enteromius treurensis. The sequence continues at coordinate 8,386,168 of JAUCMU010000024.1, forward strand.
CAAAAAATTGTCGTTTTTTTGACAAAAGACTGTATACTTTTCCCGTAGAAGCTCAAAGCCCTTTTTCATTTTACAATAGTGTCAAGTGTAGATTTAATGCTGCAAAAATAAAAGCCAGTCATCTTTTTGTCAGCTTGCACACCTTGTTTCTTCCTCGCAAACAAATCTAGTTTGCATGATGCTAATCATCTATGACACTGCAGAAACAGCCACAAACCTAGTACTGCGAAAGGATGGAGAAGTTCCCACAAGACATGCAGAAAGGAACAGAAGGATGTGCCATTTTCACTTGATGAGCTGTAAGAGCCCTGCTTGGGCCTTGAACTCAAGGAGAGGCAATTATATCATTTGCCGGTTCTTCGGCATGACAATTCTTGCACCGAAATGGATCTGCTCTCCAAAATAGCATTTGAAAGACAGCGTCAGTCTATTTTCAGCATTCAGGCTGAATAATCTGTCCCCATTCGGGCTAAAATAATGCATTAACTGTCCTGCGGTTCGCTCTCGAATGCCTTCTGCTGTACGCTTGTGTTTTATTCATGGCATTAGCCTCCATTAGGGTTGAATGAGGCTGATATAACTTTGCTTTCGCAGTAAGAAGAGCACTTCTGAGAACCCAATATTAGATTCTTGAGGACCTTTAGAAAATTCCACATGTGGCAAGTCTGGCAACCCACTCCAGTGCCGCTATTTACCATTTGAAACTGAGCTACTGCTGCCTTCAAGTGCACCTGGTAAGCCTCTAATCCACAGTTAGGCAGTAGATATTACGGCATGTTACATATTCAAGTCTAGGGGTAAAGTGGGCAGTAGACAAAACCTAAACAACAGATGACAACTGCTGTCACTTCTGCTATACTATAAGATGAGGATAACTGAACACAACAGGATACTGCATTACTTTTAGACAACTTGGTTTATGCGTTAATTACTGGGCTCATTAGACTATCAGGGTTGTGTTCTAATGACACCATTCTTGAAATAGATGATATTATCAATAAAAGTTATTAAATACAATGATGTTATGTAATAAACCACTTAAAAAATTTTAAATAATAAATAACACATTAGTATAATTATATAATATGAATACACAAAATATTAATGTATTATAAACACATAAATACAGTATATTCATATTTATTGATACTCCTCCATTCGTTTAAAGTGCCCCTATTATGCCATTTTTAAGGCTCCTAATATTGTTTTAGGAGCATCCAATAGGTTTACATGCATGCAAGGTGAAAAACACTTTTGTTTTCTTTTTCAAAATCTGGACGATTCGTTTCAAAGCAGTCAAATCGTGCGCCTGCTCTGCTCTGATTGGTCAGATGGCCCAGTCTGTTGTGATTGGTCTACCTCGTACAGCAGTCATCAGTATAATTGTGTGTTTGTGGGCAGGGTCAAGTTAGTCTCGCGTAGCCAGACTGATGGCTGAAGGTCTGGAATTCATAGCAGCTTTCTTTGGCAAGGCCACCCATAAGGCCGTTTGAGCGACATGTCAAACAACCAATCACAGTCACGTTTCGGGCCGTGGAAATGTCCCCACAACAACAGAGCGGAGTGCAGTCAGTCAGTCAGATAGAAAATCCCGATGAGACGCTCGCGGTAAACATCTGTTTGAAGCATATCTCTCCACTTTTTAAC
>JAUCMU010000024.1:8406874-8421619 GCA_032275025.1 Enteromius treurensis
ATACTGTATGTTGATTTGGTGCTCCATAAAAATTTTGTATTATTATTTAAAGTATAAATTATAAACATATTTTTTCAGAACTCTTTGATAAATACAATATTTTAAATATTTTTTACAGAATTCATAAATGTCTATAATATCTTTACTGTCCCTTCTGATCAATCTAAAGTGTCCTTGTTTTTTTTTTACCATTTATAGTTACTATTGTTAACTGATCTTATAACAAAGCACCACGAAATACATTTTCTCACACTATGGAGTTTTTGGTCATTCTGCCAACCCAAGATAAAAAGAAATGCTAAAAAAGATATTTAGATATACAAGTAAAGCTTTAAAATGTTAGGTCTGACTCTCAGCACAAGTCAAACACCTTTACCCCCCACACTGCCTGTCAGTAACACATCTTCATCGCCCATATAGAACAGAGCATGGACCTGAAACCACGATGACTCAGAACATTACTCCAGTGTCTAAGTCTGAAGCACTGAGGTAAGAAGCTGTTTATGGCCCAGTCTGCAAGCGGTCTGTGTGGTGTTCCTCTAGCAATGAGTACAGTCAGTGCTGATCGACAATGCATTTGAAGTGAGATCACTATTCAATGTGTACGATTACAAAAACATAACCTTCGTAATTAAAAACGATTTCAAATTTGGGTTCCTTGTCTATGCAAAATGACTGACCATATCAAATAATCGGCAAGAACGGAACGACAGAGAAGTGTTAAATGTTAAGACAAACACCGGAAATCTTTCACATGTGCTTTTTTGCCATACGTGTAAACGAACTCACCGTCTCGTTGCCAAAAAGGATGTCCACGTATGGCATAACCTTCATCAGGGCATCCTTGAAGAACTCACAGATGAATGGAGCGGACAGATTTAAGCAGAAGATCTTGTTGTTTTCAGAAGCGTGTTTGGCTACTTTCAGGATTGACTCCAAAGACACGGTCAGGAAAAACCCCTTCGGCAGAAGACAAAAATGACAGTCAATACTTCAGCCGTTTTTGAGACTTGACCTGGTTTGAATTATTTTCTTCACATTTACTCATCTAAATCCACATACAACTGCTATATCAGTAAATCTTAGCACTACAACACAACAGAAAGAAAAAGAAAAATACATGTTCCTCCTCCAAGTGGAGTAAACATGGCTAAGCTTGATATAATGGAGAGTATGATGAGGCACAAATAGGATTAAGGTTTTAGGAGATGAGAATGAATGATGACAAATACGGTCCATAATTGCACTGGTGCTTCTATCAGAGAGCAGGGAGAGTTCACAGAGACAATCCAATACAACAAAGGGCACCTTGGTCCACCTCCTCACACAGAAACAACTGCAAGGTCACACGGCTCTCTGGGAAGCACTTACACATCTCACTTATGTCTATTATATATATATCATTACTGATTACATAGTAGTCACACAATAGCAATATATTATACATAATTTATTGATTCTCCCCAATCCCCTTTTGATATTTTGAATGTTCCTTCCTATAAGAGCCTACTGCTTATATACACACAGGAAGTCTTTGAGAATTTTTTTCTCTCAAATATATTTACTTGAAGTAGTAAATATTTGAATATTTGTATCACATTTGCATGTCTGCACTTCTACATTCACTACATTCAATGTAACATGACATGCAGGAAAGGAAATATACATTTATTTTTTTTAATATTAGGTTTTTAGAATGAAACTCAAAAATCCCCTGCAGTTCCTTTACAAACCCAATTTGGGGAACCTTAATGTTATGTTTAATGCAATTCATGTTAAATACAACAAATTGATGATATTTTCTAACTCTTTGTATTTTTTATATCAATATGGTACAAGATTTAACTATTTAAATCAATGTGATAAAAAGTGTTTAACACTGTGTCCTAACTATACGCAACTAGTGACAAAAGGTATTTTTTGTCCTAATTTAATGCAATGGCGACCCACAAAATGTTTCTATTTCAACAATGTTGCAGCTGGAATAATTATATGAGATTAATTAAAGATAAATGTGTCCAATGTGAGTTTGAATATTATTTCAATATGTAAATGTTTTAATTTTATATATATATATATATAAATTAAATAAAAAAGTGATTTATTAATAAAAGAAAAAATTCTGGCCACTGTCAGTTCAATATATACCATAATGCCAATAACCTATGATTACCATTGTCCAAAATACATGTTCATATCACAATTAGAATTTATTTATTAATTTTTTTTTACGTAAGTTATGTGATATTTGTAAGCCATCCAAAAACAGTTGGTCAAGTGTTTTATACTCCCAAAGAGGCAATCTGAAGACATGATGTGATTTTCCCCTTGCTTGCATAGCACGGCCTAAGAGAGCCATTTGAGCCTAGTGTGATGGCTGCTCTCCAGCCTTTGTTCCAGAAGGACAGGAGTAAAAAAAAAACATGCTTTCATCTGATGAAGTGGAAAACAAAGGTCTTGTCTGGACTCTTCTTACCGAGAAACAAGAGAGGCTCCTCAGTTCATTGTGTGAATGAATACAGACCTGGTAAGGAAACACCTTCACGTTTAAACCTGAAACCATATACTGGGCCTGTTCCTTCGATACAGTTCTTCTTGCACTGAGAGAATAATTCAGAGATACAGTGCAGGTGAGATTAAGGGGGATAGGAGGACAAAGAGAGGGAGAAAATAGAAAATAGAGAGAGAGAAACACAATAGAGAGAGTGTGTGAATGAGAGAAAGGTGCACTGCTACAGGAGCGCTGGCTTTTACTAACGCTCAGAGCACTCCATTAAAACAGATGAGGCTTTTGTAGCTGAGAGTGGAGAGAAGTGACCTTCATGTGTTTAGTGTGACTGTGTCAGCTATTACACCGTTCACACACAGGAATCTGAGAGGCTTGTTCTGCCACCAGTCATTTGGGCATACATTACACTACTGCCACTGACTACAGATGACGACACCTTCACCTATCTGGGATACAGTACAGAGATGAAAACAAATATGTAATATGAAAAAATAAATGTAAATGTAAGATATGAGATACAACTTCTGCCCTTCATGCACACACAAAAATAAAAAATTCAGGTGGGTTTATCGGGGGCAAGAAACTAAAAAAGAAAAATAATAATAATACAATTTAAATTTAAAATAAATAAATGTCAGGAAAAAATTTAAATTACTGGAATTTTTTCTCATTTCTATTTTTTTTTTTTTTTAAACAATTTTATTTTTTACATTATATCATATACTATTTAGTATTTACATAATAAAATATAAAAATACAATATACAACAAATAAATAAATAAATATTCTTTTATTACTGTGTACACTGTGCTAAAATTACATTATGAAACATTTCATACAAGCAGTAAAACACAAATATGTATGTATATATGTATATGTGTATTACAAAATAGTTGCATTAGTTATAATTTAATAATTATAACAAATAATCATTAATTGATAAATATATACACATACATGGATACATAAATAACTGATTATTAAAGGACAAACAATCACTTAATGTTCCTACTAAAAGGTGCAAAATACACCAATATATATATAATTTAGCTGTAACCAACCTGACTTAGTAAAAAAAAAAAAACACTAAAAGCCTTTGAGAGCAAACATTATGGTGGTTATACTGGCTCAGGCCCAACAGCATCCTGGGTAGCTTTAGATGCTGTCTGTGCAGAGGTAATGGACCATCCGTGTGTACGTCTCTCAGCATTACCCCCGTCATTAGCACACCTCGCTATGATGTGCGAGCATCGTTGGGGAGAATCAGCCCACTGCATTATTGGAACTTTAATGTTGGTGTGTTTGAAGTTGGAGAGAAGGCCAGAGGGAAGCTGCTTTAATGGATGTGCCGCTCTCTTTCCTCCCTGAACCCGACTCCACCAGCGCTGCCACTTCATAGCTCTCTGAGGAGGAACTTTTTTTTTTTTTGCACGAGAGCAGAGTGCCAGAGCCTGCCATACTACCATCCTCCTGCTTTCAAAAGTTTCGCAATTGTCTGGACATCCATGTGAATAAAAAGCACACACTCAACACGAAAGGTCAGCTGTCACTCAAAATAGCCTAAACGCACAATGTATCATTTATGAATTACCGCTGTCACATGGAAATGCATGTATCCAGACGAGTCCATTCGGCAGCAGAAAACGCGGGCCGTCTACTCGCAAGACATCTGCTCCAGTTTATTAAAGCCCTTCAAAGGGCCGTGTTTAGCATTCTCTATTAAATCTGCATGCTAAACAGCCCTCTCAAGCCCATGTGCACAGAGAAAGGGAAGCCTGCTGCTGGCTCGGTGCAGGCCAGCTTGAACTTCCCCGCACCAGAGCGAGCCCTTGAGATGAGAATCTTCACCCTTTCACGTGTCATACGCAGGTTTTATCTCTGTTAGAGTCCTGCGTGAAGGATCAATACATGGCCTGCTTGGAACAGATTGCACTGACCTGACACCTGGCTATCACAGCAGCCATCTTAAATGGGTAACACACTGCTGCCTCACTTCCCTGGACAGAATGCATGATTGTCCCCCACCAAAAGGAACAGTGGTGTGACTGGAGTCGTCTGTTGGTTGGTGACTAGGAATTTGATCCAAAATTTGAATCCAAGATATTTTTTATCCTAAAATTTTAACTGTGTCATCATTTAATCTATTTCATTCTAAACCAGTATGACTTTCTAGGAAGATATTATGGAAAATAGTTTTTTGCGCATACAATGGAAGTAATGGTTACCAAAAATCTTTGATTTATCTTCAAAATCCTTTCTCTTTTTTTGTGTTTCGCAAAAAGGCAGGGATACAAATTGTTAAAAATTTAATTTTTGGGTGAGATATCCAGTCCAAGGCTAAAATCTCTCTCTATATATAAAAAAACTTGTGTATTTCAAATGTCCTTTTCTACATGATACAACATGAACATGCCTTGTGATTAAAATATTCAAATATTTAAAGAGACAAACAGCCAAAGGGGTCTACAATGTTCCTCTTTTAGAATTTCCTGTTTTATTTTGGCTTGCTGGTTGTGCCACATGAGACAACCGTTCTCAATTCTGAATAACACTATTTTAACATCTGCTTCACTGACTATTTAAAAAAAAATACACAAAATAATATGAATTAAAGTTATTTTGAATAATTTTTTTTCTCCTTTTTAATGAAAAAATGTTCTTAATGACAATACTTTTGAACAAAAACTTGAAAAAATGAAGAGCTATTTTGTGCTTTGCTGTATGAATTACTTTTAATGACAATGTTTTTGTCTGAAGGATCTGGAAGAAAAATGAATGCCATTGAAACAAAAACCAGAAGATGTTTTATTCAGTGTCTCAATTACATCAATTCAACATTAGATAAATCTATTTTAATAAGGAAGACTGAAGGATTGAGCATACCAAAGGGATTGGAAGATGTTTGATGTTTGCTGCTCATCTAACTACTACTGCAGTCCTCTCGGTCCACATCACATCTGGTTTCTTTTTGCTTGTCTTAAGAAACATGTTCTACAGGGCCTTATCTAATATTGCTGCTCAGTCTAATGGCAGGCAGCCTGTGACATGAAAGCTCAACAGCTGCCAGCTCTTTTCAAATGCGGTATTTCTTTTTCGATTTCTTCCTGGGCCCCATCAAACGTGTCTTTATCCGACTGTGACGCCAAAAGCAAAAGCCTGCGCTTGATTAAAGAATCATTTTATTATAATGAACACCGAGACAACCATAACAAACATCCAGAGACCGTCAGAGCGAGCGGGCCAAAGTTTCACATCGTGATGGACTTAATCTGTGCGTTTATTTCATGTTAAGAGTCCCATTTCAAATAAACACAGGTAATTGCATCGATTAGCCAAATCTCACTGCGGAACCGCATGTCAGGAGAGGACGATGTTTAGAAATTTAATAATAAATTGAATCCCGACCGATTCTCAGCGGACAGGTACAGGTGAATACAAGTCAAGATACATTTCAAAAACCAGACGACTTAACCACGGTCCTCTAGAGAGAGCAAGGCTATTATATTTATCTTCAATAGCTGTGGGAGGGAAAGGGGAGGTCAGTTTTCTGGCGGCCCGACATAGCCTTCAACTATAAAAATGACTGTGTAAAGAAATTAGACACTAGAAAAATATGTAATCAGCAATTTAGCAATAATGCCCATAAATAAATAATCAGCACCTCCATTAGCCTGACATGTATCCGAGACGCAGTGCGTGACGCGACTACCGGATCGCCAGAGCACTCGCAGACGGCCAGTCCATTAAAGAGAGCCATCCGTCCTCACACACTTCCAGCCGCCACTTCAGCAGGAGTGTGTTATTCTCTGAGCCGAGGGGCGGCAGGCCCAGAGCGCTCATTTGTTGCACCACAAGACAGGTCGTAATTACACTCACCCAGTGCAAAGGCGATAGCGAGAGTCCCGAACCTGACACATTAACCCTATGAGGAGGTTAACCGTGATGGACATCAGAGAGCTAAAGGGAACTGCTGGGTTTTACATAATTAGAGTCGCAGGATCCCTCAGAAGCCCAAGAGATCAAAACTTTTAAGCTGTCGAGTTCACACAACGTGCCGAGTACTTAGTGTTCAGAGAGCGAATTTATCTGGGATTTAGCACGGACCCGAAAAAGAAAAAAAGTTTGAGTCTAAAGCCTTGAGGTGCCAGTGTAATAATTCATCACCTCGATCCAATAACAAAACATCTACTGTAGTGAGAGAGAAGACTCTCTGGATAAGGTGTTATATGTGCACCGGCATGTTTTTGTTTGTTTTGCCTTTATTGTTAAAATGTCAGTTTGACAGACTTCAAGATGGGCAGAGGAATGCGCTAGTGCTAAGAAAGATTAGGAGGGAAAACAAAGTAAACATCTTTCCGTGACTTTTTCAGACACAGAGACATTTTTCATGGTGCGACTCCACATGGGAGTGAGTGCATGAGGCAGATTATTTAGCACACAATTAAGAGCTGCTAAAATATGGCAACAGCTCGCCTCCTCGTGCTATCCCGGTATAATTAGATTTTCACCTGCTGTTGAGATACTGGAAAAAAAACCCCGCTTGATTCGTTGGACAAGACAAAGAGGCACCTGACGCGCCGGCTCCGGATCCATCTCGCTCCTCAGCATGCCGGGAGTTTGCAAGGTAAATTGAAAATGCTGCTGAAAGCTCGCCTGGATGAGTTGCACAGTCTGCTTAACACATTTGTATAGGGACAGATGCTACTTTGGAACAATATTGCCATCAACATATTTTTGTTGAAAAAAAAAAACAAGCAGATGAATATAAACAGCTAATATGCAACCAACGTGGTTTTGACAAGTGTGAGATGTCTTTATACTGTTAAAGGGACAGTTCGTTCAAAAATGACAATTCTGTCATCAATTACTCGACATCATGTTGTTCCAAACCCATAAGGCTTTCTTTCACATTCATTAAAACAAAATTAAGATTCTTTGGTCACAGTTGATATTTGGTAGCCTTAACTACTACAGTATGTACTTACATTAAAAAATAAGTACAATGTATTAGTTTACTGTATTGTATGTTAGGGACAGGTTTGGTGGTATGGGTAGGTAAGACAGATTATGTAATAACAGAAATTACAGATGTAATTACATACAGTATAGGTATATAAGTACATGTATGTACACAATAAGATGAGCAAAAGTGTACAGAGCGTGAGAAAATGAATACAGACTTGTCATTTTTGGGAGAACTATCCCTTTAAATCAACAGTTGCTGTGATTTCATCTAGTCATTGTTTAACATTGTTTCAGTGAATTGCTCATAACTATTAGGGTTACAGCCAAAGAAGCTGAAGCAGCCAAGAGTAATAATCACAGAGCAGAAAAACTACTCTTAATTTACGGCACGATGCCAAGAGGAGGTAATATGTTATTGTCTACTGCAAATTTACGCCGTCGAACGCCGGGATGCCAGAAGACGTGGAATCGCGAGCCAAGAACACAGTCTGGCCTCGTCTTGCTTTAAGTGGATACATATTCTACACCAGTCTCAGTCTTTCCGAGGAACCGTCGGGCTTATTAATCCTCCACACGCTCTTCGGGCTTGTCAAATCCCATTCGAACGCCACAGGAAACAAATGTGTAAACACATCCAACGTAGTGTGAAGGCTGTCAAACTCGATGCCTGCCCTCGCGTAGAGACGTAGGCTAAAAGTGAAATATAAGCCGCATTCGAAGGCGTTTTTTCGATTGCGACGTGCCACGCAGCGTAACCGGCTCTCGCGCCCTCAGAAACATAAGAGCGCATGCAAAAGTGGGCCATTAATGATTAATGGCTGTTTAAATAATCATCTGACGGCAACTGTGGAGAGAGTCCCTGATGAAAACATCAACAGCAGTGCCTCTTGTCAATGCCTAACGATGAGACTAAATGTGGGCAGGGTGTTTGATAGCAACATCAGTCATTCATAAAGGGAAAAGCAGGCCAGAGACGCAGCATGGCAACACAGGCAACGGTCAGCGGCGGACATAGCCTTCTATTCTACCGCGAAGCAACAAGGATAGTCACTACTTTCAGCCCAGTCCTCATGCTATTGTGTAAAATAACTCTAAAGGTCATAAATAAATCTGGGTCAAGCGCCTTAAATGGGAACAGCGGGGTTTGTGAAGTGAGCCGAGGTCCGCTGTGAGTTAGTGTGTGTTGATGGACCTCAAATCTCAGCCAGCCTGACATCTATTATGTAAACATTAGCAGCCGCCCAACGCGAGGGCCGGCTACTCACATGATGTGCACTATAAACCAAAATCACATAACGGGCAGGACACTTCCAAACACTGCGCCGAGGTCACTTCAGGCGAACGCCATTTTCTTTTTTAAACAAAGAAGAAAATGAGAAGCTCGGTGGAGCTACGTCTGACGCCAGAACAACTCATGATCTCGCTGCATTTTAAAGAGCATAAACAGATGACATGTTAATTTGATTATAGCCTGTCGCTCCTCCATTGATATTTTCTATTTACGGATTTTTGTATGCATACACACACCACCGTAAACATGACACAGATCGGATCCACAGTTCAGAGCCGCAGACGTTGTGTGTACATACAGTCAATTGAGTAAATTGCCTTGCTTAAAAATAACTGTGAGGAATGAAAGAGCCAACTTGATGCCCCACACATTCGTGGTGGGTGGCACAACTCCACCGGCTTCTCTTCTCTCTCAACTACAAAGGTTTCATCAGGACACTCAGGCAATTATCCTTTCAAAGACAAGACAGATCGGCTCATAGAGCATGTAATTATGCAACAAGTCCTCTCCTGTCCTCCCAGCTTGGGCGTTTTGGAACGCAATGAAACGCCTGTAACGTTATCATAACATGCAATGCTACTTTTCAATTAGAAATCATTTGGAGCCAAACACTTGTCTAACACTGCAATATGGCCTTTCATAAAATAATCTTTTTCATAAATCTACCTGAATAAAGTCATTACCAGGGCCCAGACTTAATCTGAAGATTTTTTGGTATTGATTTTTTTTTTTATAGAAGTCTGCGGAATGGATGCGAATATGTTAATGCGTGTTAAACTAATGGTATTAGACGCTTATTGGCATCTGAAGGCATAATTAATAAGCCAAAATGTTTCATAAACTAACATGCGAGGGGTGGAGGATGTGAAGAACTCTAAATGATTGGCAGGGTAGTCAACACAGGGGATAACTGTGTATTTTATGATTTTATTATGGAAGTCTACTAAAGGCAACCACACTTTAGCCTGGGGCTTTCAAACAGGGACGCAGGCACCCCCAAAGGGGCGAGGGAGTAAGGAAAATCTAAAAAAAATAATTAAGATAAATGTGTAATTGAGGCTATCAAAATGAAATGGTATGACATAAATGTAAATTTAGTAGTAATAGTAATATTAATTAAATAACATTTTAATACAATAACGTTTGTTAATTTCAGCATAGGTGGATGCTATTCCCATTTCATTCTGCCTTCAAAAAATAAAGACTGATAATAAATGCAGAAATCATAAAAGATATTTAATATACTTTATACATATTTAAAACATAGGCTTTTTTGTTCATTGATGATTTGTGGGCAATAAAATATTATTTTAAAAAAGTCTCTTAATATAGGTTGCATTTATTGCATAAATATACAGTAAAAACAGTGATACTGTTTACATTTTAAAAGAACTTTTTTTTCCTGTAATGCAAAACTAAATTTATAAGAAATAAAATATTAGCTTGAAATGGAAATCTTTAACATTTTACTTTACAACTTAATTAATCCTTGCTGAATAAAAGTATTATATATATTTTTTTACAGGTAGCATAATTTACTATAGTGTTATGAATATATATTTGATTAAATTAATCAATTAAAAATAATATTAATGGGGACAAAACGTATTTGCTTTATAACATTTCATTCCAATTCTGTAGAAATCTGCAAGACGCAGATCCTGTGTAGGCCTGACTATCACATAAAGGATAATATTTTTTAGCGTCTCATATTAAAAAAACCTCTGCTAAAAGACTAACAAAAGAACCCGGCTGCATTCGTTTATTAAATGATCCAATTGGATGATGTCACAGCGCTTCCTCTTTTAAAATATGATCATTTTAACTTACATTATGGAAATGTCACCCGCTATCCCTACAAGAAAATGAGAGTGTAATAACATATCCAACAGCACCGAGGATATTGGTGCTTTTTAAAAAGAGACAGTACATACTAATGTACTTGGCTCCTCGGAGCAGCTGCGGGGCGGGCGGCTCCTAATTACTCCTCTAAAAAATTCTCCTGAAAGTCAACAGAACATAATCGATGGAGAGGATTATATTAGCAAGGCCTTGGACCTTAGCCAATAAGAAAGGCATGCTGCTCCCTGTCTCATCAGCCGCCAATGATTGAGCGAGCTAATGGAAAGACACACAGCTAAAGTGACACATTTGTGCAATGGGGGGAAAAAAAAAGGATCAGTCATTGATCTGCCAAGGCCATGGTAATTAGAGTGGTGGCCAAGGCGAGAGACTGTTTGCCCTTAGAAACAGCAGACAAGCAGCTCTGGTATACATCACCCTTGAGACCAGACACTGAAGGGGAAGAGAGAGAGCGAGAACACTTGTGTCAGATAGCAAATCAGCCCTCGTCACCTTCCAGCGCAGCATCACAAGAGGAAGCTGAAGAAAAAGAGGAGCTGGGGAGGTCACTGGAAAACAAATGTTTAATACAGTCTTTCTGTGATATCAATTATTCATCACGCAAGGTTTAGCTACCAGGGTCAAAATGGTTTTAATGATACAGCTAATGTACACATGTGTGAAGTTAAATGCAAACATTAGCTAACATAATTACATAACTGCATTTTATATTTATAAAGTGTAAGGAAACATGAACGGCCATAAAAAACTGAATGGATTTAAGGACTAATCTAATTCTAAAAGGGTTTATTTGACATTATACAACACTTTCCGGTTCTCAAATCGGATCAAATTCTCACAGCCAGTGTCATGGCGGACGCCCCAACTCCACTATAGCTATAAAAATAATACTGTTTGCAGTTTTAAAATGTACTTGTTTAGATGCTGTGTGCTAATAAAGATAAAGTCTACTTATAATAAATTTATTGCTCATTATGCAAAAACATCTGGCCACAGAAAGCAATGACCGACCAATCAGAGTCAAGTATTCCAGGAGAGAAAAATATTGCTCAGACAATCATCCAGAGCCATTTAAATGAGAATTTTCTACATCAAAGAGTCAAGCTAACTTCTTATAAGGCTAGTTTACGGCTTACGTACCGAATCTAATAAAAATGTTTGTTTCCTTTCATCAGGCTCATAATGATTTAGGTCCTCTGTTGGAATATCTGACGGCAACCAAGGCCAGTGTTTATTCCCTACAATCAGAGAGCATTAGAACGGAAAATATTTTACACAGGAGAAAAACAAACATCTTGGTGGAGATCCAGGCTTTAAAGACCTAGATTCTTTAGAGTCTATACACTTACCCTTACTGAATACTAACAATTATTCTTCTAGTTTAACTGTGGCCTTTGTAATTATGTAACAAGCTAAAACACATAATGCCCTGATTGTCCCCTCATGCAAATACCGTTTCTACAAAACAAAATTTGTTATGAATAATAAGGGTAGCCAAAACAAATTTAGAAACTATAACTCCCAAAGCTATAATAAAAATGAAGTACATTTTCTCATTACCATAAGATATTTAGTATGAATCTGCAATATATATATATATCTCACAGTTACTGCAATAGCAGCAAAGTTTTCTACTTTTTTTGGCATCTGTTGAGACTTCCTCCACAGCTCTTTATCACATTCAAAAGGGCCGCACAGGTTTTGTGGCCAAACATACAGTGACCCGTACAGAAACATTTCCCATGTTGTTGAGAAGCATACAAATGAACAGAATGAAAAATGAAGGGAATAAATTTGATATGATTAAATTTGCTTATTTTGCTTGAGCGGACAGAAAAATGTATAAATGCGTAAAAACCCTGTGCTCAAGGGCCTCTTAGATGCCAGGAAATACGAAACAGCTTGTAGTTGTAGCATATAGGCGTGTGATATGATGGAAGCTGGTATAAGAAGCCCTTCTGCATGACTTTAAGGCTTGATGCCACAACGCCACATGGACTGATAAATATGCTGTCTGTTTTAGGCTCTGCTTGTTTAGTTGGGGGGAGTTTAGGCTGGAAGAAGCTCATCCGTACTGCACATTACACACAGAGAGAGAGAGAGAGAGAAGGGACCTATGGAGTCATTCTGTCTGTAATTGCATGGCTAAATGCTCCCCTCGCTTCCTGCCCTCCCCCTCGGCGGCATCTCCCTGCCCGCACCAAGAAACTGCAATTGGCATAAGCCACTTAAGGCAATCTGTGCTGAGCGAACTACAAAACCCTGAGAGGGCTTAAATTTACTGAAGCCTTGAGAGACGTGAAGGAGGAAGAGGGGGAAAAAAACGGTGGTGCTCCTTATTTAGCAACTGACAATCCAATTCTACAGCTGGGGAATTTAACTTCCATCTATTGCATTTTAATCCCTTGGAAGCATATCACAAAACGTAAATGAAACAATTTATTGATTTCTTCATTTGAATCAGTGAATGGGTGTTCAAATAACTGCGCTGGGAATAATATCTTATGAGTTAGACTTGATGCATTTCTCTCATGCTTCAAACCTGCTAGAATCGTTATCTGTTATTAATTAAATAATCATAACGAACACCAATAATTCAAGCAGTTACCTTTTTAACCCCCTCCCCTCCTTTCAGTATAATTGTACTAAAAGTACAATTTTAAGTAACAACACACATAATAAGAATATTTTATAAATATATATTAAATATACATAAAACACACAATATCACAAAATTATCTAAATGTATAACAATAATATAAAAAAAACATACATATATATACATTTTATTTTATGAGTATAACTTTAATATTACTAATTATATTAAACTAAACAGTAATTATACTTTTTATTGTTACATTAGAAGAAGTGGGATATACAAACTAAATAAAATTATTATATTTTATATATTATTTTTTATATTATATATTATTATTTTAATTATTAAGCTATTTGTCTGTGAACAACACTCTTAAAAGATGGTCATTTTAAAGGTAGAGCACATCGTTTAATGTAGGATTATGAGGACAAACCTGTTACTTGAAATACATTTACAATACACCCGCAGAAGTGCATTAATAAAGTAAACATTGTCGATTTGATTTCATGTTGACTTAAATGTCTTGCAATCAGGATGTGATCTGATGGCAGCTTTGAACTAATTTCTGCCCACTTTAATGTATGATTACTGAAAACATAATAGAGCAGCTGCCGACAGCCACACAGAGACATTGTCTTCATAATCATAATCAATAAAAGTGAGGCAGATAGAGAGCACCCCTAAGGACTGGTTACCGGACACAGGATTGATTATTGCTAAGGAAGTCAGGTGTACGCTGACAGGAAGCATGTCTTAATGAAGGAAAAACTCTCTACCACTGTGTGCATTATTTAGTCCTGTAATAAAGCACTCAATGAAACTTCAAAGCAACCAATTCATTTTTAGCTTCGCTGGGAGACCGAAGGGGAGAGAGTGATCACGGGGCTCACTGAGAGAGACAGATGGATGGAAGGAGAGAGGGAGGGGGGTTAGGACAGAGAGAAATAAGGACGAACAGCAGAGGAAAGTGAGATGGAATCTAAGGAAAAATGGGGGTAAAAGAGGACAGGCTAAAGTCAAAATCAGGTACATGCTGAGATGTAAATGAAAGATGAAAAGCAGGAAAGAGCAAGAAAATGTGAAAAAAATACAGAAGACGGAAACTTACAGGGATAGTTCACTCAAAATTCTGCCATCATTTATTCACTCATGCCATTCTAAAACTGTATGACTTCTCACGTGGAAAGGGATTTTTTAAGAATATCACAGCCAATTTTTTCCATATAATAAAAGTGAACAGTGAAAAGCTTCAAAATGACAAAAAGCACAAAAATATTTCAATGCCTATATCATTTGAGCTTTATATTTTATCAGACCTACATTTAAAGTAGTGGTGGGCCGTTATCGCACGATAAAAAAAATATTGCTGTTAATCTATTTCCAAAGTTGGGTTGGAGTCTATACTACAAGCTACGGTGACTTTCACCTTTAGCGCGGATGGATAGCCGAATTACACTGTAGACTTATTCGGACGGGACTAGTTTTCTAAACTACTGTACGTGTGAGCTTCGATCCTTA
>JAUCMU010000024.1:8425823-8437374 GCA_032275025.1 Enteromius treurensis
ATATACATATTTATATATATAAATAAATATGTATATTTATATATATAAATATTTATATATACTATAAAATTTAAGAATATAAATATAAATATTTGTAAATATATAAATAATTTATAATGTGTGAGTGTATTTTGATTAATCGTCTGACATCATTTATATAAATATAATATATATGGTGTTGTAATTATTATACATTTATGTATTATATTACTACATATTGAGTAATGCGAAATATATATATACACACACACACACCAGAAATGTGTATATATTTATATTCTGAATTATTATGTGATTGGTTGTGTCATCCTTGCAGATATTTATAATTACTTTTAATTGCCTTAACACTTTGCGGTGATGTTGATTAAGTAGCAGCGGACTAATAAAAAGTGCCCTGAATGTCAATAAAACAAGAAACCACCACTAACAGTTATGCAGAACCACAGCCTAAGACTTCATTTTACCTAAACCTGTGCCCCTATTATTCTCATGCCTAGCAACACTGGTGTTTCCTTCAGGAAATGCATATCTATCCTCTCAATAGTACACCATCAGGTTAAATTAAAATCAATCCCTGAGGTTAAAGTGAGCGACTTGCATGGTTTCATGTTCACACAGGGATGTCTTCCACTCTGAACACAAGGTCAATGGAGATTACCACTCAAGGAGGCCTCCCTTATCACTGCACTGAAGCATGCCACAGTGCATTAAGTGGAAATGGCGCTGGATGGTCTCCACTCAGCCCTCTTTAAAAAACAATCTTAGCAAAATGCACCGCAGAGGACTATCGAGCAGACCTTTGCACTTACGATTCACAATATGTCCTTGTTTACCATTAAACGAGTAAATCTAGCTGGTTACCGAGAGGTGCTTGGGTGGAAAATCAAGCAGTCCTGATTGATGCCATGATACGGTACAATTCTACGGCCATGACTTCGTAAATAGCAGATAAGAATTCTGGCAGTGGACCGGGGCGCAGTCACAATGTGCTACCCCATAATGTCAAGGGAGCTATGAGAGAATCGGTCCAGATCTGAAGCAATGTAGTGGAAGAGCTCTCTAAGGGGGTGAGCTGGGGATTGACCACCACTGTTTTGTGATCTCACAGATGGGCTCACGCCGTTGCCAATTACATGGCAATTACATATTTGCACAGCCACCAATGATAAATCCGCCCTAACTCGCTACAAACCCAGCCAACATATTAGCATTTTAAATGAATTGGGATGTAATTCATCGCTTTTATGCTGAACACCCAAAATGTGGATGAATTACAGTGCCGGTTATCAATATACATTTCCTGTTTCCATTCTGATTCACCAGTTCTCCATTAGATTCAATTAAAGCTACATTAACATCAAGTTACTCAATTAACATCATAATTACATTCAGTAATTGAATATTTTAATATTTGAGGATACACGGATGACTGACAGAGAACGACAGAACAACAGATAGATTCTATTGCTGAAAGATATTGGTAACAACTCAAATGGATCTAGCATGATTTTGATTCGCTATTAAGAATCATTTATAAGAAAGTTGTAAGAGTCTTTGCATACGAATCAAACTACACTGGTCACTGCGTTCTATTTATGATGTATTGAATGTATGAAGTATTAAACGATTTTCAACAGCCGCTTTGTCGCATCCAGTGTAGACAGACTTTAGCTTTTGCGGCACGGTGTAGACATTGATTCTAATCATTAGATAATAAGGTAAGACATATGCCTCCTTAAGCAAGTAAAGAAAGAGATACTATAATTTTTTTCTAGACAGACAGAGAGAGAGAAAGAGACAGATGTGGCTTGATGCATAACAAGGACAGACTGGCTGGTGCCACAGCCTGTGATGGTTATATGGAAGAGGAAATCGCTTGCATAATCCTGCGTCAGTTGAATACAGAAACTCCTAGATAACCAGCAGAACTACGAACAAGAGTGCTCAGATTATTTGATCAACCGGCTTGTTTTTAGTTTCTCAGTTCAAACAATCAAGATCTGACACCCAGCCAAAACAAGCACCAGAGTCCCTTCAGAAACAAAGTGTGTGTAGAACAAAAAGGAAGTCCATAGAGACTTTAACCACCGTTGTGGTCTGGTCGGCTCCCTTAGGGATAGTGTCCATCTCTACCTGCCCACCGCTTTTAAACCAGGGGCAGAATTCAGGAACGTTTGCTCTATCATTAAGGTGGGAGGAGATCTACTCCAGTAATGAACTTTCTCTGGCCGGATAATTAATTCTCACACTCCACGACCATCCCCGGCCTGCCTCTGGCCAGAAAGTGAGAGAGTGAGAGCAAGAAAAATGTGGGGCTGGAGTGGCTGTGCAGCTCGGCCAAATGCATTAAACATGTCTGTGGAGCGGAGACCTGCAGTGCACCTGGAGAAGCTCGGTTTGGACCTGTGGCGGAAAAACAAGCCAGCCCGCTGGGATGCTCAGCACTCCAATCTCAGCTGAAATTTGAGCCTCGGACAAACATAGCAGGGCATCCACAACAGAAACTATCACCTCTCCCTCAGGATTGCTGTCAAACAAGCACTACCGAAAAGCCTGGGCGGACAAAACGGGGACAAGACTTTCAATAAACACTGGAATGTGCTTGCTTGCTTTCTATCTCTCTCTCTCTGCCATTGAGGACAGCTATTCTTGCAAGGGCACAGCTTGATGTGGATCTCGGTGTTCGGCGGAGCGCCTTGTGCTTCGACTGCACACTTATGCAACAAGCGTGCTGAAAAGAAGTGACGGCGACAACAAGCCGATGAAGCGGCAGAGCCATCAGTGTACTTTCCCATGAACGTGGGCTTATTCAGCCAAGTTTTAAAACACAAAGGCCGTCAACACGCAACGGCTCCTCAATATTCATGCATAGCCTCGAGCTTCCCATTCACCAAACGGCAGCGTGATGAAAAACGCTTAATCAGGGACAAAAATTATTTCATTAGAGTGTCATGTTACAATGGCTGCCAAATTGAGCTTCAAAGACGAACTCCTGCTTCGAGGTTAATCGCAGTCCTACAATGCAGGTATTCAACAAATGATGTCCGATCCGTTGCGGATGCCAGATTTTCCCTCGATGAATGGAGCTTACAGCAGGTACAGACCCACATGGAGAGCCATCCCAATCACATTTGCAATGGCTCATTAACAATAAGGTTGGAGTGTAATGGGGTCGCTCGTTTCACACCAACCTTGATTACCGGTAATTACGAACAACGGCTTTTTGCATCTCTCTTCTCGTGGTGTGTACTCTGAATTAACCAGCACAGTTGACTAGCGGAGCAGATGAGTGCTAAAACAAACTTGTTTTTTTAAGGGCTTAAGGTAAATGGAAGCGTAGGGTCAGTCGGTGACCTTCAGGAGTGAGTCATCCCACCCCGTTGTGACCTGTCGATCAAAGCTCTACACTCTCACGGGTCAAAGAGCAGCGACTGTGCTTCAGACTCCATCCCCCAGCTTCCAGTACCGGTTACGGCCCTTCCTGATTTCATCTATCTTGGCAGTGTAGAGTTTGGAACAGAAGTTGCATACTCTAGATGACAGTGTTTCTACCATTAGATCACAATTGCAAACACCACATCCAAACAAAATCTCTCAAAAGCTGCACCCTCTGCAATCTGATTTTGGCTCGGCGAAGAATAAGCAAACTGCCAAGAACTCGAAAAACTGAATTAACACTTCATGTGGTGACAAACTGCAAAAAAGGCAAAAGTGTCAAGAGAGGCATTTCTACTTACAGCGATGTAGTAAACTTGGGCTTTCTCAACAAGTTTCCAGTTCTCCTCCAGATCAAGGTGCTTCTCCTTCTTGTAGCAATTAGCGGCTGCAAGATTCGCGACAAGAGACCTAACAGACAACAAAAACACAAAACTACAGTCACTGTCAGAGTAGAAACTGGGGTCAACATTATCATATTTTCCAGTAAAATAGGTGCATAATGGTGTTATATTATAGATCATTTCCCGGGTTTCAGGATTGTGATACATTTAAAACAAGTAAAATAATCAGTATTTGTATTTTTTCTAAATATTTTGTAGTAGTGTGAAATAAAGAAAGAAAATTTTAATAAAAAATAAATATCATGGGTTCAGTTAAATATTGATGGGCATCTAAAAAAACATCAAGCAAGGAAATTGGTCCAGCAAAAATAAAAAAAGAAAGAAAGAAAAAAGATAGAAAAGAAAAGAAATAGAAAGTAGTTGAATATCTAAAATAAAATGTTTCACAAATGCATTTCTTTCCAGAGGGATTTGGAGAAAAATTGTATCTTTAAATTATCATCATTATACGACCCAAAGGCACTGTCTATTTCTCATAACAACAGTGCCCATTTCCTTCTCTTAAATGGCTTTATATGAAACAAACCACATAATGCGGTTGAGAAACCGACTTTATCTTCAGGGTGATTGCGTAAATTATGTATCTCCTTCACTGAGTGAAACGTGCTGCTGCTGTACCTTTGTAAATTGCTTTAGGCGGAATACGGCTAACATATGGACTATAGTTTTCTAAACAGCTGCTTAGTGTCAGCTCTGGCAGAATTAAATATCAACACACTTTTTTCTTTATTTCTTTTCTTTTTATTTAAGTGCAAATGCCTTACAAGACCTTTCCCATAAATAAATGAACAAACAAATCAATAATGCAGGAGAACTGCAAACGTCCACGGGGACTGCTGTTTCTCCATTAACCTCCCGGTGGTCCTCGTATCAACAAAAACAACTAATTCCACTTTGAAAAACAACCACTCTCATTATTCATTTGTTACTGAGAGGATGCGGTCCCAACAGGCCAGCCGCTACAATGAAGCAGCATTAGCCTTAGAGAAGAAACACTGCTATGCACAGTCAGGCCACAAACGAGAATCAATAGACCTGCGGTTATGGCTTTTGGAGGAAAAGTGAAGAGGTTTGATAGGAAAGGAAGACACAGAGAATTTATGAACAGGTGCATGCTTGTTAAAAAGCCTTCAAGAGAATATAAATGTAAATCATGTAATCAGGAATATACACATGTATTTCATTTGTGGCTTACAAACTGGATTTGCTGTTGTAGTGCATAATGCACATGATCAAGACACGGCGCAACATTACTCAAGTGGGCGATGCAGGTTTCAGGTTCAGCCTGCAATATATATGCATCATACATCCTTTCTCTCTGGGGATATTAAAAATCTGGCAAAATTTTTTATTTTTTTATTGGCCATAACATGAAAATGATCAAAACTGATGCTTATTTACTTATTAAGATTTAAAGCACAAACATACACAACCTTTTTCTATACATTTACATATATAAAGCATCTTTGTTTGTGTGTGTGTGTGTGTGTGTGTGTGTGTTCAGGCATTTGTGTATAAAGTCCCCATAAAACAAAAGGCTTAAAAAAATATATATTTCATTGTAACTTTCAATACTTTCATTTATTTAAAATGGAAATCTTTTTTTTTTTCAATCTGGAAAAAATATTTAGACATATTTAATCACTTAATACAGAAAATTGTAATTTAGGGCTGGGCGATATATTCATCGATATAATCACGCGCATCATGTCAGTAAAGCTGGTTCTTTGATTACAAAAGTCATACTGTTCATCTCGATTATGTATATCCACATCTAATAAAGAAGCATCTGATTTTAATTTTCAAAGAGGAACATGCAAGATGCTGATCTGACCCCCTTCCGGCTTGATGTCACCATGTTAATCAAAATCAAATCCATTAAGGCATTATACCCTGTAAGCATTTCGAGTGGCAGAGTCACACTGATCCGACTAGGGGGATTGTGTCGGACTCTCCTCCACACTATCATTACAGCTCACAGTGAGAGGCGGCACAGAGAGGAAGGGCAGACCTCTCGGTGCAGGCTGTACACCCGTGACCTCTCTCTCCTCCCTCAAACCGGTCTGAAATCAGTGGCCTTTTAACACCGTTTCTCATCTGGTGTCTGCGTACAGGTGCGCTGCATAGCTGGAGGGAGAAAGTATCGAGGAAGATATTGATCAAACCGCTTTCAGGCCTTGAGCTGCAGGTCTGCGAGTCTCCTGTAATGAAAGGGTCTGCTTTGACAGGTGAGGTGCTAATGAGAAGAGTCTCATAAGGCCAAGGCTGACAGCTCTACAAGCCACTGCTCTTTCAAACTGTCTCTAATGCATAGCCCGCTCACACTAACTCTATGACAGTCTAAACAAAGAGACCAGCCCTCATAAATCTCCTTCTCGAATTTCATATCTTCAATGGTTACATGGGACCTTTTAAACGTATATTATATGAATATAAGCATGTGTACTCCAAGGTGGTCTATAATACCAGAAGAATGCCATCTGTTAGTATTTGCTTTCATAAACACTCTCTCAAAATCAATTCTGTTACAGCAAATGCATAAATCCACAATAAAGTGACCAGGATGATCTGCAGTGCCTCTTATTTGTCAGCTTGGCTCAGAGAGGACACACCTGTGAGCGGTTGCTCGGGTACACACACACTTACAATAGTTTTGTTAGCAGCTCTGATTAAAAGGCAATAGCATGGCTGACAACATGCAAAACAAATGCAGATCACCACCTGAACGATCATGACTGCCTCAGAGGAGCATCTATTATTCAACTGATGTCACTGACACCGGTGCCCCTGCAGATGCATGTTTTTTTTTTCCATTAAAAGGAATAATCCTGCTAGAAATTAAAATTGTGTCATGATTAAAGTGTGTATGCTTTTCAGTCAATCCCAAAAATATCCCTAAGCACATAAAAACAGTTTATACAAACCATACTTGTCAAGCTCCCTAATACAGTTTCCTGCACTTCTAAACAGTCTGATTCTTGAACAAATCGACTCTTTTAAACTGGTTCTTTCTAGGGAATCAACATATGAATCAGTTACTGAATTAATCTCATTTACAATACTAAAACTGAACTGAAAGATATTCATTTTGTCATGTCTGACGTGTGTGTGTGTATATGTGTATGTATACATATTATACATATCTACACACATACATACAGTACACACGCACACACACACACACACATACATATATTTACATATTTAAAATTAATATATTGTAATAATTAATAATGTATTACATTTATACAACAAAAACAAAGCAAAAAGTGCAACTGAGCTGGAATTTTCTTTTTTTTTCTGATCCGTTACATCTGTTTTGTTAAAAAGTAAATATTTACTTTATTTTTCATTACATATTTCTTACAAAGCACTAAAATAATCAAAGAAATTATTAAGGAACCACAATCATTGAAAGCCATTCAAAATAATGTAACACCCTATGACTTCCAATCCTAATATCCATGATGCCAGATTTTTTTTCCCTGACAACTTTTCTTTTAAGATTATCTGGGCAAGCTCCAAAAATGTGTCAGCGGTCCATCAGGACTCTAAACATGGAGTTCATTTGAACAAATCCTCAGAGTTCATACGATTACAGATTAGTCAATAAGCTTCCATGCTTACTATGGCATTTTCTTCGCAAGCAGAGAAATAGTAAGTGACACTTAAATAAACACATCAATCTGCTCCGTTCAAATGTGTAGGTAGCACGTAATTCGGCCCAAGCAGTTTCACATATCTGCTCAGTCATGGAATCTTGCACCCTTCAGGGCCAAGTCATGCGGTGTATCAAAATACCTCTGTGCTGATCTAACCCCGGCAAATAAATAAATCAAGAGCTCTGGCGGAAAAGAGCAGAACAGCCGGCAAGGGAACAGTGAGTCCCAATGCATAGTGAGGTGGGGTGTGTGAATGTGCGCTGTGTGTGTGTGTGCGGGGGGGGGTTGCTATCCTGAGGAAGCGATAAGGGCCCTCCCTAGAGGAAAGGGGTGGCTGACCTGTTGTCGCCAGTGATGCAGGCAGCGCAGGTCCCCGTGGGCTCTTCGCTCTGCTCGTAATACTGGGCATCCACGTGGGCCTCCTCTGCCTTCTCCTTAAGGATTGTCCCAAACGTATCCTTCCCAATGCAACCGAAGAAGGTGGCCACTTTGTGTGGCTCCTGGATCATCCACTAAAAGGAAGGACAGATTGAGCAGGTGGGGGGGTTTAGGGGTCAAAGGAAAGAGAGAAGAGGAAAAGCGATTATTCTACCATGTAAACACAGCTTCCATATCTGACAGTTAAAAAAAGACTGGAAATCACATATCCAGGATCTAGGAAGTTGTCTATATATTGACAATTCCTGGAAAGGCAAAACGGACCGTGGTACAGAGGCCCTGTGCGTGCAACTCTGCAAGGGAATAACTAGTGAAAACAGGAAGTAATAGCAAACTGATAAGGAAAAGAAACAAATACATTTCGGGCTAAAAAAAAAAAAAAAAATTAAAATGAACAATGAGCTGGTCTTTCATTTAGCATTTGATGAAAACTCAATTGTGTGACTATAAACTTTAACTTAAAAATATTTACAATACATAAAATATATTTAAAATATATCTTTTTTAAATAACTGCTTTATTTTTATACTATATATTGTTTTTAATAATTATTATTTTTGTTACTTTTATTACTTTTGTGCAGTTTTACCATGGTTTAATTGTCTATTTTAATCTGACACTGACTTAAAAATACGGTTCTCAAGACGTAATATGCTACAAAAAAACAATAGAAATCTTTTGCTGTCTTTCTATAACATATACACTCTAACAGACAATTAAGAATAATATATATATATATATATATATACACACACACACACGTATATGCATACCCATATATACATATACTGTACACACACACACACACACACACACACACACACACACACACACCCATATATACATAGACACATACATACATACACACATATACAAATATATATACATAATCCATATACTATATGGATAACACTAAAAAGACATATTTATTGGTTGCTAGCAATATGGCTGCCAATATAGTGTCCATACCCACATATTTGTAGACGTCGTCATATTTTTTGACACTGAGATGGCAGGGGCTATTGATATCGCATTGAGTTCTGGGCTTATAAAAGCTTCTAAATATACAGTGATCCACTCTGATGGAGTGAAACTTTAACAAAAACTGATGTAACAATGAAACGCGATACAGGATGTCTGTCTGTAGGCTGTGTTAAACTAGATTACAGAGGAGCACTAATTCCAGCACCCTGGATGGTGGCTTACCACAAACACTGTGACATTGCCACTTTTATGGGGATGATGAAAAGGTCTTTCTAGGTTTTTAGTGCTGTGGGGTTTAACCTCCGAAGATTTATTAGAGTACACGGTGCTACGTTTGCTGCTTTTATTGCAACCTTGCAATGTCTGTTGATGGGGCCCCTTGTGAATGAGATGCTCTTCCTGAGATATGACCTGTATACATGAGAAATTAATCACTCCAACCAAAAAACAGCGTCTGTCTGTGGAGCAACACGCCTCTGTTTACAGTGTGGAAGTAGTTTTGTACTGTCTGTTCAATGTTAGGCTACAAAGACAGAAACATCCTAAAGCTGCTGATGAGGATAATGTTGCAGTGGGGCTCATTAGGATATTTAAAGTCAACATGAAATCGCTTCCCCAATATATTTTACTTGACTATTTACTTACTATATCCTGTCAATCGAAAGTTCTCTCAGCTGTACTACACTCTTCCCCAAATCTTAATTAAAGATTTAAAAAGAACTCCAAGGGATATTCAATGACTTGGAAATCTTCTTGTATCCATCTCCTGCTTTGTGCCTTTTAATTACTTCTTTGTGGAGTTGTTTGGAGCTTTCATGTTCATGGCGTAAGTCCTGCCACAATATTGACTTGCCAAATTTAACGTTCCAGATGGCGCATTTATACTAAAATCAACTGAAAGCCCTTCACTGCACACAAGTTATCTCCATTTATTGAAGTGTCTTCTAAAGTCAACTAGTCGCACTAGGGATGGTTTAAAACTTCTCAAATTAGTTATTTTGGATTCAAGCCAAATTAAAACGGATAGTACACAAAAAAATTAATTTTGTGATCAAATACTCACCCACATGAGTACACTCCAAACTTCTGAAATCATACGTCTTTCTTCAAAATGCGCCAAATGAAGATATTTTAAAAGAAACGTTTTAAGAAGTTCACGAAGACATTGTAAATGCAATCCATAATAACTGAGTCTTCTGAACAAACAGAAAGAACTACAGAAAGTAAAGCCACTTTAAAATCAGAACGCATTCACCTCTGATATATATCAATCATGATACCAAAGAGCTTAACTCTCTTTGATCATCCCTGCTGAATCTAAGAATTTCTGAGGTCATCTCTCATGATTCCTGCTGCTGCTGTGTATAAACCCAAGACTTTCAATCAACACGCCCATATGACATGTTGCATTGCATTTTAACTGCACCTGGAGAGCGTGACTTATCTTAACGATAAAACGCTCTAAACTGTAAAACACACAACACATAAGGTGTCAGCACTGCGATTCAAAAGAGACACGGGTACATCTTTGATGGTTTTAGAGACCACAGAGCTCCAATGGCAGCTGATTAGGAAGGATGGGGTCGGGCGATGCTTCTAATAAGCCTCCAAAAACAGCTTGGCACAGCACACACCTTTGTTCCGACTCACATAATCAAAGCCAGCCAAAAACTGCAGCCAATCAAGGAGGTCTGCTGTGAAACACCAGTCTATTCGTCTCCATCTACTGCAATAACCCCCTCCTGCTGACAATTACTTTCAAATGGAGATCTAAATAAAAGATGATATGTCCATTAAGACAAAGAGCTATCTGCAGGGTCGCGGGGAGGTCGGTCTGCGGCAGGCGTAAGGGATATTCATGCTCAGTCACATCCCAATTACCCGCCAGCAGCACTGGCAGGGTGTGAGCGAATGTGCGTGAGGGAAGCTTCATTACGGAGGGGGATGAAGTGCTGAAATTAAACAGCAGCGTCTCCCGCTGCGTTGAGCCCCCCGGCCTGGAGCACACAGCCCGGCTCTGACATAATGTGGCTGCACATGATCACGTAAGCCAAGACTCTCACGTACTCACACTGTACTGTACGCATGCATGCATTAGAGTTGTTTAGGGAAGTGAGGAGAAACATGCAACAAAAACATAAATTATGTAAAATGCTGACGTTCTCTCAAAATTTGCTGATTGTATGGAAAAGACTTTTGCATTTTAATATTAAGACTACAGCCCAGCAGTAGAGCCAGATTACAGGAACAAAACAGAAATCAGTACATGCACACATGCCATACAGTAGAAAAACACAAAAATAGCCCATATTGTAAAACTGTCCATGCAGCTTTTGGTGCTTTTCCACTGCGTGGTACGACTCGGCTCGGAACGGCTCGTTTCCGCAAGGTTTGCGTTTCCACTGCAGTTTAGTACCGCTTTAGAGTGGGCGGGATTATTCACGTGTCGTTATAGTTGCGCCGCTTCTACTGCCGTGACATCTTCGTAAACGCGCCACAAACAAACACGCAACAATGGAGCATTTTTCATTCCGCGCCGCCCCATCAAGCTCTCGGCTATCAACGAGAGGAACGTCTGTACTTCCTCAATAGACCACGAAACAGCCATTTTTGGTTGATACAAAAAGG
>JAUCMU010000024.1:8444944-8467165 GCA_032275025.1 Enteromius treurensis
TAGGAAACGATGGTGTTTGAGACTCACAGTATGTTAAGTCCATGTACTGAACTGTTATTATTCAACCATGCCAAGGTTAATTCAATTTTCCATTCTATGGCACCTTTAATAAAAGGGAAGGAGTGTCTCAAGTCTGCAGCTCCAAACGTGATTTATGTACATGATGTCATGATGTAAGTTCAATCCGTGTCATTACTTACTTTTGCTAGACCATTTAACTCAAGCTTTGCCAACCCACACATGCTGGATCATAAGCAAAGGGCAACATAAACATTACATTACCACACAATAAAGTGATATTACAAGACACTGTAATGGCACTCATCAACCTCATATCAATCAAAAGCCATAAACTCCTTTAATTTAGGCCACAAATCAAACATTCATTCATCTCAGAACAGAATGATGGATGAAAACCACAGTGCAAAATGCAGAGGACGTAAAAAGCATATCAGTGGAGGTACTGAAGGAAAAAAGGAGCATGGATGCAGTAGAATGGTAAAAAAAAAAAAAAAAAGAGTTTTCTCAGCAGGTGTGTGCCATGCCCTGATGGAGCGCTTTCAAGCAATCGCCCACATCAGTGTCCCACCGAAGCAGACACATGTTCATTATTACGCTCAAACAACCGAAGTGAAAAATGAGATAAAAACCTGCCATTCTGAAGACCTGTCATGCAAATCAGTGTCTGATAAAGACCAAACAAGAAGAAAAACAAGCCATGATCTCAGGTCTGGCACACCGACAAGGAATTTAAGCTGCTGGAAAAGCTAATGGGTCTCAGAGAACCCCAGCAACAGGCTTGCGTTGCCTCTCTCAGTCTAAACCACAGCTGCAGTAGGGAAAGCCATCTATTCCAGCCAAGCACAATTTAAGCAGAACGGCGACCAACACGGACTGGTCTTGAAGTTCTCAAAATCTCTCTAGAGCTACGTGGAGTGATTTGTAGCCGTAGAGCTGAGGACGCCACAGACCTATCCCATACATGGTTGGCTAAATAATAAAGAATTACGTCTCCCTTCAAAGCACTGTGTTTGCTCTTCTGCATTCTTGGATTTGGCAGACGTCTTAAAGTGGTGCCTACGCGTGAATCGTACCGAAGGTGCAGACGTTGGGAAGACGCCCATTTATATCCACTGCTGAAACCTCCTAAAAAAAGTATTTTCCCATGGTTGTGAGCCAAGAGACTGCAGATGTGCGTAAAATTGTGCACCTGGATATCATATGTTGCAACGGATCCTGCATACTCACAAGAATAAACCAATACTGTGACAGGCTAAGTAAGGAAATCCCATTTCTTGGTTTAGATTTAGATACTTTTCCACCTTACTTGCCATTTCCATAACGACTCTCACAGAAATACCATTGAGGGTTGGGTGCAAGATATTTTGTCATATTACAACATTGGATTACAGGGGGCAAGAGAGGAATGCAAAGGAACTGATCATGGTCATCATCAGGACTGGGGTTAAGCAATGGCACCATGACAGGATAATGCTTTTAGTCCTTAAACAGATGCACTTAGGAATTCCTGCCAAACGGAGTGAATTCCATCAATCTGATGGAGAGAAGAAAGAAGAATTGTTCTACCACTTCACGCCCACAGTCTAGTGTTTGTTATGATTTGTGTAATGAAACTAAAAGACGCGATATGGCAACAAAATAAATAGATTGCTGGCCACATAAAAGAGAAGAAGAGTCGAGCTAGGAGCCAGTTTATATAAACCGATTTCTGGTTTATGGACATCTGATATCAATGATTATTAAGCAAAGATTGAAAGCATTATTACATAAGAGCTTCTATCCAGATGCTGCTTCAACTCCACATTTTCATGTGTTTGTAGGGTCTGATGAGGAGTGCTCAGGGCTCCTAGCAAAAACTTTGTGTCCAAGTTGAGATCTACTGTATATAATAGAATAGAATAGAATAAAATAGAAGCTTTTCACAGACCACTGCTCAGTGCAAAACAGACATCAAAAACAATCAGAAAGGTCTAACACAGCACATACGCAAAACCGAAACACTGACATTTCTTCCAAAGCATTCGTCTACATTAGTGGTTCTTGCCTGGTTTTGCTTTAGGATCCAGATTTTACATTGGACATGAGGTTTTGACCAACACAAGAAACTGTCAGAGCATCATGTGACTAACTTGAAGGGAGCAACATGTGAATGAGCAGTCAGATTAATAACAAGAACTTGAAAAACAGGATTAAGATTAGACTCAGTGCCTTACAATTACTGCAAGAAACACAGGTCACAAAAAGCTAATGATATTGTTAATCTTTTTTAAAACAATCTTATTCCAAAACTTATTTGTGAAGACATGAGCAAGACTTTATTCTTGTAAAGGAATCACATTAGGTCATAAAGTGGTGCAAAAATTATTTGAATACTAATATCATTCTTAAAAATGCCTAAATGCATTACATAACCAAACTGCAAAAAAATTACATTGTTTTAAACAGAAAGCTTTTTTTGTGACATTTGTCTTAGATATTTTGTTAGCATAGTCATTTAACAGTCACTGTATAAACAAAACTCAATGGTTAAATGCAACAGAGTGTTTGATGGACCACAGTAGAGCATGAACGTTTTACATAATCTGAATTACAAGTGTGTTGACATAACAGTTGTGTCAACAAAAAAAAATCCCACAAATATCAAACATATTCATGTCATTCACGAACAAAGCCTGAGTGAACTCTGGCTTAGACATTGTAAACCTCTCATCATACATGACCCCAAAGTTTCCTACATTCACAATAATCTTTTAAATAGCATACTGTGTGAAATTCCTTCCCTCTTGCTTCATCCGGAGCAACTGAAAAAAGGTCTTTACTAAGAATCTAAGAGCCGATACTGGCCAGAAAATTAAGAATATCATAAGTAGGGTTGGATTCGAAACCCAGTACCATTATGGCACCGGTACCTAAGTAACCGGTATGTACCGAACTGCATCAAAACGCGGATTTCGGTGCCTCATTTCCTGTAACTGACCGATTTGAATTTTGACCAATTAATACAATCAGTTAAACGGCTTAAAGGGTCATTTTATTTATTTATTTATTTCAGTATTTTCCCTACTCATATAAAATCTCATTTTATTGGCCACATTCACACAGCAGCAGAACACAGTTGTTGAGTCCTAATACAGGGAGTAATAACCACGTTCTGTAACGGAACTCACCTGGAAACGTTCAGAACTAACAACCGCATTCTCGGAGCACACGCGTTGTGTGAACGGAACAGGACACGTCATTCACTGCTGAAGAGAGCCACTCTGCTGCTCTGACGCTCTGCTGCTGTTTTTATGTGTGTTTTGGGTAACTTGTAGTGATGGAGAAATGAGCTGCATGTCATCTGAAGGTTTTATTAGATCTCTTCAGTTTTCCGCCGGAGCCGCTCTCGTCAATTTTGAATTCAATTCTCATTTAAAATAATGTTGTTAGTTAACGGTTAATAAACGGTTAACAAGTGTCGGTCGTCGGTTACAAGAAATAACCCAAATTAGCATCCCGACTTTAGTTCAACTATTATGTTTATTATTTGTAGTAAACACATGTTTAATTTTGATCATTAAAACATATGTAACAGAGGGCAGAAATGAACAGAAATGAGTAATCTTACCTGATACTGATATTACAGTTTACGTGATCTGGCTCTTTATTTGTATTTATTTATTTCATATATCAAAATATATTAAACGTGCCTGCGGTAAGAGCATCTACGGCATATCGCATTGGCCAAAACACTCAAGGAAACGTGTTGTGAAAAATAATTTCAGATATCTTATTCGGACTCTAGAATTATCACAGGTTGTGAGAGAAAAACATATATTATAATTATAAATATATATACGTGTACGTGTGTGTGTATGTATAAATAAATATAAAAAAACAATACAACAAACTGACGCATATGTACATTTTGTCAAATTCAAAACAGATGATGGACACAATGTAACAACATTTTTTAGATTGTAGCATACTTCATACTGTACATACAAGGAATACAAGGAAAGTGTGTGAATGCAGAACAATAAAGGGTTGAGCAGCTACAACATTAAGGAACGACTAGCAGCTGTGTGTATGCGATTACATGTCTCTGCTGTGAGCAACATAATCTCACCCCCCGCTCGACCCCCCTGCCAGGCCTGGAAACATCTGTGGGAGTTTAATGGAGAGCAGTAAGACTCATATCTGGCGGCTGAGATGACTGTTTGAGACATGAGCGAGTGTGGAGTGTCTGATTTACGAGACCGATAGCACTTCAGATTCTTCACTCCACTACAGCAGAGCCGGCCCAACTCTTCTTCATTAATCTCCATAAATACTGGCCTGATAAATAAAACAGCCCCACTCTGGTGAAAAATAAGGGTGCCATTACCAAACCATAAAGCAAGCTGTCTCTATTGCCCCCTTTGAGTGCGACACTATGGGCAGGGCAGAGCTTGCAAACTGCAGGCACTGATGCTCTGAAGTTTGATGACGGTGTAAAACAGGACAGTCTCTAAGCTCATAATAGCAATAATATATTTCATTAAAGTATTATTTCTGCTGGAAATGTTTATATAACAAAGCTTTTTAATACTGGATATTACGTAGCCAAATGTAACTATTATAGCACAGTTGGACAAATTCAAAATTGAAGAATTGGTTCCCTTAAATTGGCCACAATTACAAGAAAGTGAATGACAGGAACATTTATTTACAGTGGGGCAAAAAATTATTAAGTCAAGCTGAGAGAGGCCTGTATGTCAACTATAGAAAATAATTTAGAAAATCACATTGTAGGACTTTTAATGAATCAATTGGTACTGTAGATTGCTTGGTAAAATAAGTATTTGGTCACCTGCAAACAAGCAAGATTTCTGGCTCCTCTGTCCTCCACTCGTTACTTGTATTAATGGCATCTGTTTGAACTCATTATCAGTATAAAAGACACCTGTCCACAACCTCAAACTGTCACACTCCAAACTCCACTATGGCCAAGAGCTGTCAAACAACCCCAGAAACAAAATTGTAGACCTGCACCAGGCTGGGAAGACTGAATCTGCAATAGGTAAGCAGCTTGATGTGAAGAAATCAACTGTGGGAGCAATTATTAGAAAATGGAAGACATACAAGACCACTGAATCTCCCTCGATCTGGGGCTCCATGCAAGATCTCACCCTAAATGTTCACAAGAACTGGGAGCAAAAGAACCACACGGGGGACCTAGTGAATGACCTGCAGAGAGCTGGGACCAAAGTAACAAAGGCTACTATCAGTAACACACTGCGCCGCCAGGGACTCAATTCCTGCAGTGCCAGACGTGTCCCCCTGCTTAAGCCAGTACATGTCCAGGCCCGTCTGAAGTTTGCTAGAGAGCATATGGATGATCCAGAAGATTGGGAGAATGTCATATGGTCAAATCTCAAGAACACCATACCTACTGTGAAGCATGGGGGTGGAAACATCATGCTTTGGGGCTGTTTTTCTGCTAAGGGACCAGGATGACTGATCTGTGTAAATGAAAAAATGAATGGAGCCATGTATCGTGAGATTTTGAGTGAAAACCTCCTTCTATCTGCAAGGGCATTGTAAGAAGCATTTCAAGGTCCTGGAGTGGCCAAGCCAGTCTCCAGCTCTCAACCCCATAGAAAATCTTTGGAGGGAGTTTAAAGTCCATGTTGCCCAGCGTCAGCCCCAAAACATTACTGCTCTAGAGGAGATCTGCACGGAGGAATGGGCCAAAATACCAGCAACAGTTTGTGAAAAAGACACTTACACTTACTAGACAAAGGGTATATAACAAAGTATTGAGATGAAATTATGTTATTGACCAAATACTTATTTTATACCATAATTTACTAATAAATTCTTAAAAAATCCTACACTTTGATTTTCTGGATTTCTTTTCTCATTTTGTCATAATTGAGGTATAGCTATGATGAAAGTGGGAGAACTTGCACAATTGGTGGCTGACTAAATACTTTTTCGCCCCACTGTATTACTGTATTGTAACTGTTATGAATGTAAAATAAGCACACGCAATATATTCTATGAAATTAAGTGTCCTTAGTCACCAGACATGTACAACAGGATGTCACAAAATTTCTAGCAATATATTTTTAAAAGCTAAACTCGAAACCCATCTGTGACAGTTTGGAAAGTAGACCAAACTTTAGTTTTGCACTCCTTGTCGGATTTATATAAAATTGGCTGAATAGCTGCCTCTCTTTGCAAACATGCTTATTTACCACCTCCAACCACGCACTGTCAGTTCAATGCTCGCTGGAATGGATAAAAACATAATTACACAGCATTCAGTAGAGAAAAGCGCGGTCATTCTTTATTAAACTGTGAATTTAATTAAACAAACTAGGATATCAAGGCTGAATGTATTCATGTATCCAGCAATGTACTGATGTACGTTCTGCGTATTGATAACTAACTGAAGCAATCAGTGCCCCCTTACTTCTTTTCTAACAATAGCTCCTCAGCATCAGACAGATCGTGATTGAGAAGGAGCAGTGATTTGTGACCTTCTTAGACAAACCCAGTTATGCGCTACAAAATCCTATGAAAACATGATTTTTATCTCTGCTAATTTGTACCGATAGCTATTCAAACCTCAAAAGCATAGCAAACCCCATTATTAAGGTTTGTGGTTCCCTTAAAGACAGAAGGGGGTTAAGCAAGGGTTCAAATCACCGATGACTCTCACACGCTATACACTTTGGAACGAAGGGCGAGTAGGTTTTTTTACCCCGCGTTGTGTGCCATAAATCTAATCAAGGTGATAAATCAAGGCCATTCTGACTGGGCAGACTGTAACTGTATTGTAACAGAACCTGAGGAGAGCGGCCAGGGCTGGGAACTAGGCCATTAGGTCCTCTCAATCCCCAGCTTTGGGTAAGGTTTCTCTAAGCATGTAGTTAACTACACTTAGGAAATGATTCCTCTCCAGACCATTAATGCACCATAGAATAATAGACACACTAAGGACCGTGGCAGATGTATTTCTGCGCCTATAAAGCCGTCTCTCAAAAGCCCTCTTCGCTTGCCAAACGCAACACCTCTTGCTCCAGAGCAGCGACGGAGCCTGTAAAGGTTGGCCCGCTCTACACGTTCCCAGACAAGGCAGAATGTTAACAGGGTCAGCGCTGGGGACTGAGCCCTACAGTTAAATCCATTTGAAAATGCAAAAATGTGAATTCTGCTTTATAATGGCTCCCGCAGGTCCCGGCGTTACGGGCCAAAAGAAGCTTCCCCGAAGCCAACTGCTGGATCGGATTTCACCCCTTCTACCCCACCCAGAAAAAAAGAAAGAAAAAAAAAGTCAAGAGAAAGACAGAGGAGGAGAGACATTTAACGCACATTTCACTTCAGGACAACCATACCAAAACAATTCAATTATCCCATCGTCCTTGGGGCCCCAAACTGATTTATCGAGCCGTGGCACCTGAGATGCAGATCATTCCAGGTCTTCACTTTCTTTCATTTGACTTGACTTCCCCCACCTCCCCCATCAAAAAACCCCCAAAAAACTCATTCTCACACTGTCTTTCAGACCTCTGGGTTCCTGTTAAAAACCCAAGCAAGAGATCCAGGAAAAGAGGGGCCAGGGTCTGACAGCCCTGCCTGAGATTACAGCGAGAAGGTCGTCTTTGAATGAAAAGCTTGTTTATCCGAGTTAACGCTGGCAAATTTGCCTCTCCACATCCAGCTCCTGTTAGCTTTGGCAAGTCGAGTGAAACGCAGCGGTAGTGCTACGCAAACACCGACGGGGCTGTACTGCGCCGCGCTTCTTTTCTCTTTTCGACACTTTTGGGAGCCGCAGAAATTATCCAGCACACCTGGGAATGACGAAGCCACTCGCCGTCCAACTTTAACTACTTGAGCTGACTGGCAGAGGCTTTAAAATTTGGGTAGCTGTAATTCTTCTCGAGTCTGGCATTCGCACGCAGAAATCAATATATGATTCCCATGAGCATTCACTAGGCACACAAAAAATCTATTAGTTTTAAATCGTCTGCCTGATAAAACATTCAAACATAGACAGTGCAGCATAACAAAGGAAGTTTGATATTTTCCAAGTAATAGTTATGGTGCACGCTTCACTGATCGCTGCATTTATGAAGGTCGTACTTTCAATTGCCCATGGAAAAACTTTGTATTCAATTTATTTCATTGTACTGTGTTAAATATAAGTTGCGTGGCCTACTCTGAAAATAAGACTATCTGTCCAAAAAAAAAAAACACACACACACAAACAAATTATCCTTCTCAGATCAATCTGAGAGTCAAACAAACAGCTGCGGCCCAACTGCTACTTGTTTAATATCATTTCAATGATGACCTTGTGTGCCATCATTTCTTGTCAGGCCAAATCCTAGTCAATTAAAAAGGATTTCACTGTTGCTTTTCTTCAGTGCATGTTCTTTTCCTTTTGTCCTCTTTTTAGCACACTGCGCATTCGGCACGAATCAAGGTTGGGATTAATTATGGAGCCAAATCCAGTCACTTTTATTTCTCAGTCAAAAACATGATGTACTGTGTTTATCAGTGGCAAATCCTGCAATGAGCAGCTCCTTCTCAGCATGGCGGCAGCCTCGGGGCACTGCCCAACAACACTGCTTCTGCCCGAGTTTACTACTCTGCTAATTTAAGCTATAATCAAGGGGTCTCATTCATTAAAACTGCTTAAGAAAGGCAGCGAGCAAATCTCTAATGATTTAATCTCCCTCGTGCTCTCATACACACCCACACCAGAGTATTTGCGTTAGGCTAATGTGCTAATGATTAGAGCCCACATCTCTACCTCCCGCTGCTCCTTAAAGAGCAGTACAGAAGAATAACAAACAGCTGCCCACCACAGGAATCCAAGGGCTGCTCCACCGGCACTCATGATTGGCATCAAGAAACTACACCCATCTCTAAAAAACACACACGCTACCTGCTGAATAAAGTGCAGATTAGTCGACACAAAGACTACCGAGATCACATTTGATTACTTGATTGCTCTTACAAATTAAAAGGGACTTAACAAGTACATGTTAAAGAAGTGAGTATAAAATCAATCATTCATACTTTATCCTATCCGTCTAATAAGAGCATGTGTGTCAGGATCACTTGGGACAGTGCAAAATAAAACGTATGGCAGCTGAACACCGTTTTAGTAAGCCATAAAGAATAACAGAATCACGGGCCAATCTAAAGGTTATTTCAGTCTAGTTTATACTGAATTTACAACAGGGGTTAATATACTAGAGGTTTGATCAGTTTTATGTGACTTGTATGTAACGGACACTTTTTAGCATCCGACCAAATGTACTGTATTCAGCAAATCACATTGCCTTATAATTCAGTAAATAATTCAATAAAACTTATCTTGGCAGCCCTAAAACATTATGTGCAATGTTCGAAGTAGGGGAAATATGTTTGCATTATGAGCTAAAAAAG
Organism: Enteromius treurensis; assembly: GCA_032275025.1. NCBI lineage: Eukaryota > Metazoa > Chordata > Actinopteri > Cypriniformes > Cyprinidae > Enteromius > Enteromius treurensis. Next base: position 8,454,392 of record JAUCMU010000024.1, read on the forward strand.
GGAATCAGGCAACAAGCCTGGACTGAGACCCCCGGACCCTTACAACTAAACAGAAACTCTTGTGGGAGGCAAAGCAGGTACAGAAGTAGCTCCGTACAGCAAAGGCAATACATCAAAACAACGAGACAACACAGTAACACCTGTTCAGGGTGCACGCTACCATTTCTCTTTCTCACACACTTTCTTTTAAAGACAAATATAGTTGCAATTGCAGCTTGTCACAGGGTGACCTGCTTCCTCAGCAGACCTCCTGTAGGTCTCCAGAGATGCTCTGGCACTGATCTCAGCGCAGCTGCACCTCACCAATCTCAGCCGCCAATCACAATACGACCTTCCTTTTCTTTTCAAGAGCACGCCGGAGATGCTCCCGTGTTCACACACAACAGCAGCTATTGCTATGCTAATTCCTGTCTAATTTCTCACCCCCCTTCTCTCTCTCCTCCAGTCACTTAGACAAACAGAGGTCGTCAAACATCCCAGAAAGCATGGCAGGCTCTCCCCAAGCGCCATGCCGATTTTTATGAATTATGGAGAGCGCTGTAAAGCATACTGCCTTCACTTTAATTAGGTTTGAGTGTGGAGGGCCGTCTCTATGGGAAGTCTAGAAGCAGCATGTAAGACAACTCCTCCTCTGTACTGTAATATCCCTGGGCACGAGCGTCCAAGCTGCACTCTACGCCGGGTTGCCAACATCTACAACTCGAGTGAATGGCCAAGGGGAAGGCAATTAATTTGTCCGAATGTTTGTTTTGGTTTTTTTTTACAAGAAGATCTTCTCAAAACGAAGCATATTTTGGAAAGTTCGGTATTGGTTTTAATGACATCTGCAACTAAACTCGACTTCGCAGATAAGCAATCTAAAGGCTAGTTGAACCCTGACCCAAGTAATTAATTCATAAATCATGTCAGCAATTAGAGAACACTATAAGCATCGTTCACAAATCAAATTACAGCTAATCCAACTGGTATGTTAATGATGAGTCAGCGATGCAAGCAAGACGTACGAGCTGACAGGTAAATCAGCATGACGTTAGCTGTGTGCGTTTATTAGTGCAAGCTAACAAGGCATGAATTTAACAGCACCACTATACTATAAACCGGCCGAGACAGACAAGCTGGGTGATTATATATCAAAAAAATAAAAAAAAGCTAACGGTTGGATTTTAAACATCTAATTGGCAGTGGAAACTTAGCCTTTATTGCCTGGGATGATACCAATCAAAACAATGGCAGCACGGATCACTTCACAGGTTAATGGCATGCAGGAGCAACATTTCTATAAAACTTGCAATTACCTTGACAGTTTATGCTCTAAAGGAGCCTGAAGACTCTGGCAGTCATCTTGTTTGCTGCTGAAAGCATTCAGGTTGGAAAAATAAACTTTTCAAATGTCATATGGAAATAATATTATTTCTGGGATGAGATGTGCCTCGTAATCAGCAATATATAACTCTTTAACCAGCCTTAAAGGGATAGTTCACCAAAAACGCTGTTATCATTTATTTAACCTTAATGCCGTAAAAAAAAAAAAAAACTGTTTCTGTGGGAAGAAATTTTTTTTTTTTTTTACATTTTGTTTGGACCCCAGTGACTCAGTATACGGAGAGAAAAATACAGTGAAAAATTCAAGTGATAATTTGTGTTCCGCAGAACGATGATGTCAATTTCCACTTTTGCAGGAACTACAGTATTCCCTTTAAGATTTGGAAAGTCCTAGCACAAAATGAAAGACTTTAGGCAAGTAAAATTAGGTAAAGGAACTAAAATCAGATCTTTGCTAATGCTGAAAACAAATGATATAACACGAAGAAAAAAAACAATATCAGAGTTTGACACCAATTTATAACAAACGATGGCTTGTTAGGAGAGAGCACAGACTGCCAAAGCAGTAAATCGCTGTGCACAGGTGTGTGCAGTAATTCTTGGAGATGTGAGGCATGTGACAGTAGACAGGCGGACAGTGACGGCAGAACCGACATTGGACGCTCATCTGAAGAATTACAGCCCCGGCTGCATCCCAAAGCCATTACACAGCATGCTGTGAAGCGGTCACTCTCAACTCATGCCGAAAACACTGGGCAGGAAGTGCTTCACTTCAGGGATTCTGGTGTACATGGAGATTTCTGAACATTCCTGTGGCTTCAAGATCATTTTTCAAAGCAAGGATGGATAGTAGAGTTTGTCAGCCACTGGTGCCACTAAAAAGAGCCCCAGCCACTATGAGTAACTAAGTCAACGTTCAAATTTGTATTTGTCACATGCACAGTACTTCACCACAACAACTTTGGAACAAGAAAAAAAAAAGCTATTTCAAGACAAAACAAGACTTTAAAAGGTCAGAAGAATATGTTATATATTTAAAAGGAAAAGAAGAAAGTCATATACACCTAGGATGGCTAGGGAGCGAGTAAAATGAGGTGTACTATTCCTTTAAGAAACATTTATTGCTATCAATGTTGAAAACAGCTGAGCTGCCTAATATTTTTGTAGAAACTGCAGTGCAACTTTAACAGGATTATTCGATAAACAGAACATTCAAAAGAATGGCATTTATTTGAAATGTAAATCTTTTGTAACTAGTCCTTTGAACAGTAGTTTTATACATATATATATATAGAGAGCGCAAGAAAGTGAAAGAGAGACATGCTCTTTTTTTATCAGCATCTTTAATAAAATCTGAGTAGATAATTGTAAATGGATTAATCTATCCATCTAAGCAAGCAGACACTGTGACTCACACAATCTAAACATTCCTTTGAGCCTTCTCAAGCACGGTCACAGACATTTGTATATAAAAGAACAGACTGAGCAATGTCACTAATGACGCAAACTTACAAAAAAAAAAAAAGAGAGAGAAAGAGAAAGAGAGAGAAAAACTCCACAGATTTGCGATTTGTTTGGGCACACTTAATGACAAGCAGAAACTGATCTGTAACAATGCAGCAGTAAATTGCAGCCTCCAGCCAGTTCTTTTACAGAGAATATTATGGCGATTAAAAACAGACTGAAAAATCCATCCCTGGTGGTCCTCTCAATAACATGGAGACATCATGACTCTTGCCAGCTTTGCTCTTGGAACCTGCCTGCTTCTAATTTTGCAGTAAGAACAGCTCATTTCTGGACAGGCCAAATTCATTCTGTCTTTTTGGTGGAGAGGTACATTCTCCTGTCATCTTGGGAAAACAGGGGCCTCTTTGATGAACTTCTGAGCAAAGACTTTCCTTCATCTGCTACTCAACTGTCCAATGTTTAAATAAACAACCAAAAAGCACTTGCTTTATAATCATATCTGGAAACAAGCTAAAGGATAGGGTTTCTATTGTTCAGTCGGTAAGAATATTGTGTGCGACAGCACGTAACATAAGCTTTACCTAACCTCAACCATCACCGTGTTTAAATACACGGTAGAACGAAGCACAGCAGCACACCTTACGACATCACAAAATATATAAGACATAGAAAAGACATGAATCAGTGCATCAGTTTCTGTTCCTCCAAATATCTAATTCTATTTTCACAAAAATATGAAAAGGCACAAGTGAGTTCATTTTATTTATTTGTTTGTAAAGTTCACATGCAATGAAGTTGCCGACTATAAGCAATTAGTAATGACTAATAAAAGCGATATATGCTTGTTACTGTATTTTCGTATTTATATAAAAAAAAATTTTTTAAAAAAGAGAGATTTTGAAATGGAAGAGCTCACAAACACCAGCATATTCTAACAGCTGGAGCAGAGCAGGAAAAAACAGGTTATATAAATTTTAGATGACGAACACATCCTTGTATCTGGTAGTGTCAGTACCAGTCTTTTTGTGTGCTCTTTCACTTCCCAAAATGACAGTATTGGAGGAGTATATAGAGGAGATGGAGAGTCGAAGTGTTGAGTGACTGTGAAAAATGAATGGGGGGAAATGACAGGAGCCTGGTGACACACAGCAGGTGACAGACAAGATACTAACAGTCTGCTTCTTACCATTGCATGCTTGCGCAAGCTCCCTGCAGAGCTGCAGCCTGCCTTAGTGCGCTGGGCTTTTGGATGGTGGAGCTCATAGGATGCCACTAAACCAGAAAAGTCTGCCAAATGGCGTGGAATCGAAATCTTTCCGCTCTCCTTCAAGCCAGAACATTTTGTTTTTCTGTTTTGAAGTCGTGATCTGAAAAATGTCCTTTCTGTTCTTTCACACCGAGTGATGTCAGGAATATTTGGGTCATTAAGAGGTACCGGAATTTAAACGTCTTTCAAATCCTAAATGCTTTGCTTCATTCTTTGAGAGCTTGACTCAAGTTTGTACGGTACTTTTTGAAGTCTCGTCTTTCACAGATCACATCCGCCAATGCTAGGTCATGGCTGAAATGTCAGAAACCTTTTGGCCTTAAAGTTGTTGTCGCGTTCAAAGAGAAAAGAGATGTTAAAGTCAGACTCATAAAAACATCTCAGTTTGTGCTAAAGCTGAAATAGAAATCTTGTAAAAATTATTAATACTACCACTTGCAGGGCTCTATGAAATTCATCATTATTATTATTCTCCAATTTTTTATTTTTCAGATTTTTTTTATTTTAATTAAAAAAGCATGTCTGTTTAATGAAAATCCTGAAAACTGTAGTTTTACATCAATTTATTAAAAGTTTAATGAAAAGCACTTGTTAAGGGCCCCTGAGGAGTTATTTTTTTCTTACCATATTCAAACAGCAAAATATTTTAGAGCTACGCATAACTAGAACAATTCATATTCAACAAAGAAATGTCCATAATTTAACTTTAATCACTTTCCTTTTCCAGGTCTGGAAACCACAATATGAAAACTCCCTGATATTTCCAGGTTTTCCCACAACCGTAGGAACCCTGCATTAGTCATAAACTCCACAGGTGTCAACCAGAATCCCCTCACATTACTCATCATTTTACGAAATTTCAACTCCATTTAGATTCAAACGTGACTGAAAGTGATGACGTCTGAGTAGGGTTGGGTACTGAAACCCGGTACCAGTATGGCACCGGTACCTAAGTAACCGGTATGTACCGAACCGAATCAAAACGCGGATTTCGGTGCCGTGCCTCAACGAAAAACCCAACAAATCTATGGCGCCAAATTTATGCCAATAATAAGCGTGCGCACCACGGTAAATCATTTCCCCGAGAGGAAAACAGATCTAAATGCGAAGAAACAGAAGCCCGCGAGCTCATTTCAAACCCTGCGCGCGCATGGTATGTCATGGTATGACATACCATGCACGCGATTATTCTAGCACTCTCCCCTGCTCGCGCGAACATGTTTATTTTCATGTCGTGGGGCGGGGCTTGCTGTTTTAGTTGTAATCTCAAATGTCATTGGTTATTTCCCTTTTCCGGAAGTCAGTATTGGATGCCTGTTATAAGATGATTAATTCACTTGACTTGAGACATATGGCTTTGGTCATATGTTAGTAATTGTTTCATAAGCTTATTTTATTTATTCATTTATTATTGATTTTGTCTTATTTAATGTAATTTTATTGTTCATAGAGTAAATCTTTTTCAGATACTTTATTAATAGACTTTTTAAACCTTTCATCCAATTTCATGACAAATCATTCAAGTGAACAGTTATACAGTTTCATATTTATGTGCATATTGAAATGAATAGTTCAGTATGCCTCTGTGTTGTTTTTATTTGTTCTGTTTGGAAGATTACTAAGCCTTTAAATCTCATTTGATATGATTATAAATCAAGAACAAGGCATTTACAGCTGCATTTATACTGCTTACTAATGACTATTAATGTTGGAACGTTGCTTTATAATGGATGAACCGACTGTTTACTAATGCTTAACTAATGATTCATAGTCTGCAGTTATCATAAAGTGTTACCATTTTTATTTTTTTATTTTTTAAAGTATTGATTCAGGCACCGGAACAGTTTTAAAAGTATCGATTTGGCACCGGTATCGAAAAAAAACGTAAATACCCAACCCTACGTCTGAGTGAGTTGTTTACCTATTCGCTGGGTTGTTAATAGCAGTCCGTTTCCAACAGTTTCACCCATTTGTGCCTGTATTTCGCTGCTGCTGCCACCTCAGAAGGCAACAGGCCTCAAGACACTTTTCATGTAGTTTTATTTTTGTACCGCCGATTATTTTCCTCTTCAAACTTTTCAGCGTTCCTTGCCTCCCTGGAGAAAACGTCTCTGCTCCAGACTATGAAACATTAAAATGAGCAAGCAGGTAAAAAGACAGTGAGACAGAGGACGCCAAGGGAAAAGAAAGAGGAAGACGACCCTAAAAAGATGACTTTCCATGTAATTGCTGTTCTCTCTCCTGGTCACATCTGTCATTGATTTTTATCTGGAGGCTTCCGCAGGACTGCATTAAGACTCCAGCAGAGCAAACATAAACAGGACAGAGAATCCGGGGCTGGCGGTGAACGCACCGAAGCTTAAAAGGCCAAAGCGTCTTTTCATGTAGTCCAGCTAGCCTTTGCGCTACTGCCCGAGATCTTTCACATGACTTAAGGGGATTTTGGATGGATCTAGGAAGTCTGACGAGCTACCTTTCCTCACCAGTACAGCTGCCGAGATCCAAGGTAAAGTTATTGGACCGATGGGTGCGTAAATCGGAGTCTCTGTTTAGCCATAATAATGCCGGGGAGAAACATAACACTACTTTACTTTTCAGATGAAAACTAAGTAAAATAAAAAGGACACTGATATTGTGCTCCACTATAGACGAATAAACTGGAAAGAAGTGACTAATTTCCTGGACCAAGTCCTAAGTTGGGAAGAAGGGAAAAACACAACACTGATAATAGGATTTGCTGAGAGAGAAACATTAAGCGAGAGCTCTGCCTGTTCTATATAAGGAGCTGCTGCTGATGCCAAATGAACAGCTTTGTTAGTGCTCCAGTTATGAGACTGACTAGGGGCCCAGTGTTCAGCAAGGTGCCGTGTCATGAATACTGAATGGACGGCTACAAAGCGCCTTATCCTCCAGGATAGGCCGGTGTTAAAGGACAGACAAGACCAGGCTGTGCTCTCTATAAGCTTTGTCCTTAAAGAGATCTGTAGCCAGTTAGCTTGCAAATGACTAATTCTGCCAAAAATAAAAGAGGGCGCAAAGTACACTGAGTTTGAGTCCGCTTGTGTGAGAATGAGAAAAGAGTTTTGTATTGTACCCTCAGGCCCCTTAACACACAATTTATGTCTATATGTCTCATTCAATCTAAATTGTACAGAGGTTTGTGTCTCAAATGAATCTCCCAGCGCCTCCCTCGAGTACATAACATTAATCAACAAGCTTACTTATGAGGCGCTGTCCACACCGTTAAACCCCCGCCAGCTAACGACGGCTCTGCAAGAGTAAATTAAGCAATATGGAAATCCATACAGCCCACAGCTTGTGAACTGTACCCTGCATATCATCTGTGGTTTAGTCAAGACATTGATTTTATATGTAGGCACATGATATGGAGTTGATTGTGTAACCACACATTGAACCACACGGTTTTAGTACTGAATGAATGAGTGCTTTAATTAAGACCTGAGAAAGCTGCAGTCAATTTAATTCAGGGAGCGGTGAGAATTACAAGCACACCACCAGTAAAGCCATTGACTAAATCCACTGACTGATTCCTCAGAAGCTCATGTTGAGGAAAAACAGGATCGGGTTTTAAATCAAAGCCTATTGGATTTTGTTAATAAATCTGTCATTTGAACACTACAGAGGTCTTTTTTAAGCTCCAGGCATGTCAACTCTAACAACCCATTATTTATATTTACCGTAGTCTATCTGCAACAAGTGTTGTTCTCAAAGGGATAGGTCATTCAAAAATAAACATTTTGCCATTGGTTACTCAACCTTCATGCTGTACCAAAGCAGAATGACGATATTTGGAGCACAAAACCAAAAGATGAGAATTTAGAAGGTACTATTGCACATAGTATTAAAGTGGCTGGTGATTTACAATAAACAAATAAAACATCTTTTACATTATATCCCAACTCATATGAATTTATAAAGATAAACCAAAATTTTATTTGCAATCCCCTGCTTCTCTTCAGGGTGCTGCTAACTGCTTCAACGAGATCGAGATGAATCAATTCAATTCACTGTCAATGAATCATTTATTCACAGCAACTGACTCACTGAAAAAAATCAGCTTGCATGAGTCGCTCACAAAACGCATCACAACTTTCATGATCAATTTTGACAAGTAACACTATGATGAACTGACTCAAATGACTTTAAGTGATGTGTTAAAGTGAAAGATGTCTGTTCTTCAAATAAAGCTTTTCTTTTCGAATTTTATTTTTATTTTCTAAGAGATATAATAATAATATATATATATTTTTTTTATTTGCAAATAATTAGAGATAATAATCAGTCATATTAAAATATATTTTACATTATTTTATATATATTTTTTATATATAAATACATATTTTTATAATTAAAACATTTTAATAATATTTACCATACTACAATCCATTATTTTAAATTTAAGGGGCAAATTACAAACAAATTGCAATTAAAGTCATATATCATGACTAATGTATATGAATACTGAGAATTTTAAGCAACACACAATGAACACCTAATAAAAACATAAATAAAAATAAATAAATAAATAAAAACATTAAAAAATCTGACACAAACACACTTCTGGTTTGAGGTTCCACTACAGCATTACTGGAAAAGGTGGTCTATCACATAACTCCAACAGCATTTTCAAGCTTCATTTAGTCATTTTTGCCCACATGGCAGCAAACCATAAACCACAAGTCTCGGCTGCATCCTTTATATCCCATTTAGTGCTAAGTAAAATCTTCATATCATAACTTGAGATTATAAACACTGATCATCGATATCCATCGCTCTGCAGTGCATTCGCGAGACAGTTTCTCAATGCTGTTTCTCACACACAAACTGAACGTATGTTTTTCATTGATACCTAGACCACGTGCTTGCGAAAGGTCAACTATATTCTGAATGTGTTTGTGTGTGTGTGGGTGTGTGTGTGTGTATGCAAATGCTCAGGCACAGTATGGCTTTGTTAGTAACAGTGAGAAAAGGTCCTTTTCTGCCATATCCCACATGCCTCATTGCTTCCTCCTACAGTCTGAGCCCCTTCTTTAGGGTGATAGCAGGCGAATGAACAAAAGACAGAGTCTATTTATATCTCTCCCCACCAAGCCCTTCTTGGCGGTTGCCTGCAGTTAATCATTATTCATAATGCGGGGGAAGCGTCACCTTCACTATGTCACGTAACACTAAGTGCTGGAAGGATCTAAGAGTTCTCTGTTCATCACCATTTGTCACATCTGAACGCCTGCATCTATAAATACACGTGGCGTCTATGCATGTGCCACTCACTTTGACCTTTCCACAATGTCCCCAGGCTTGACTCATCTCTGCTGCCTTTGTAACAACACCGTGCTATATCATGTAACATAAATGTCACACAATTACAGCAGAGAGAATGCGGAACCAGATGCAGTAAATGACACGCTGTCAAAACGCTATCCGGGGTCTGACTCCAAGGGCGTGACAAGTGTTGTCCTGAACCGCTAAATCAGAGGTCGGCAACCTTGGGCACACGTGTCCCCATTGGCACGCAAAGATGTATAAAAATACAGTAACTATTATACATATTTAAATATCTTGATTTTTATATATATTTTTATATAATATACAGATTTTTAAAATATTCTTTGAGTAGAAATTGCAAAAGAACAAAAGTTACTTTAATAAAAATTGTATGTATTTAACCATTTATATTTTTTAAATAATTTATTGATGTCGCCAACAGAGGAGTTATAACTGGTCTGTGGCACTTTATTTTAAAATCTAATTTTAATTTAAAAGGGACTAATTCTTGTAACATGCTCAGTAATATTGACAAGCATAGTATTAGGTATACCCATACTAAACATAACTACTACCTTAACTACTAATAAGCAACACATTATACGTTTGTGGCAAATGACATGGTTATTAAACAGCTATTAGTGAGAACTGGGCCTTACAATAAAGTGTGACTAGATAAACTAGCAGACGTTACTCCATGACCCGTCGATCTTTGTGACACAAAGTTTTTGCGCATACTACTGCATATGTATTCATATGTTTTGCCTGTATCGAACCTGTCGTTTTTTCTTAAACTGAAACCATGCAGAATGGATTCATAGGTCACATAACCGAGAACAGTGTGGGAAATGGTGTATCATCGGCCCTTTTAGATTATGAGGTCTTGAGATAAGACAAGAGCACTCTGATAAACGAGAGCGCTCGAAGAGAATTGGGAGCCCCTGCTGGGAGGCCGGTGGACTGATCAAACCCAAGATTAGAGCTGTTATGATCTACTCTGCTCTCCAACTCCCAATGAGGCACAAATGGTGAAATAATAGCTGAGACACAGCACAAATGCCCTAGCCACAGACAGGGCAGTCAACAGCGGTTCAGTCTAGAGTATCCGCCCCTTCACGCTTCCAGTAAACAATGTATGGGTGGAAGGAAGAGGAAAGGTGTGATTTCACAAGAATCCTGCTAAAGCTCACCGTCAGCGTTTGGGTGTAACTGCTCCGGCTTCACGAGAACCGCAGAGCTTTCTGCGCAAGACGGAAATGGATGCCAGTCCGCTGCTCTCCAGGAATGCAAAAGGTGAGTCTGCTATGCTTTTCTTTTTCAGGCCGCTTAATTGTCTGTGACCCTTCATCAACTCAGGAAGGAAATAAACTGTTCTTGGCAGCGCAGTTGTCCGAGAAGCAGGCGCTTTTGAATGTTAACATTCAATTAACCTTCTGTCGAGAAACGGAGGAGCATGCTTAATGATGGGGCTGTTTTCAGCTTCTCAGCGCACTGCACATCATCTCCGAAACCTGCAGGTATTTAGCAATCATTAATCAGACAACCTCCCTGTGCTCAAAAGACATTAAACATTCCCTCTGCAGAAATCCAGAACAATGAGGAGGATTTCACACTTGCAGGTATCTTAATCCTCAATCACATACAGTGAGTTTTTTTTCTACTTCCATTCTCTCCTTTGTGAATTTCGGACACAGATGTTGTGGCCATTCACCGTGGGGAGTTTAGTGTTCCCTGGTATGTGTCTTGTTAATCTCATGAGCCTTCAGAGCTTTCAAACTTTTCTTGTCTTTTGCACTGCAATTTCCTTTCGTCCAAACGTTTTCCCCTGCCAAGTTTGATACACATGTAACATTTGCCATTTTCCTCCGCTTTCCACTGAGACTAGCTCTTCCATGAAAGACAAAAAATATATTAACTCTTTATCGAGAAAGGTCAGATGGACACAAGAGACTTTTTTCAAAGGAAAGCAAAGAAGTCAGTCAAGTCAAACATGAGGTCATGGAACGTTTCTTCTTCTAGTCTGATGTCTGGTTCTAGGCACTAACTTTTCCCCAATTTAAGTTTCCATGCAAAAAAAAAATATGAACTGGGAAAGGCCTTTGTGTGCTGAAGAGAGCTAAGTGATTTTCTTCACAGAGGAGTTCCAACTACAGAGTGCACATGTGTTTTCAATAAAAGAGTCCGGTTTGAGTCCAAGGTTGGGCCCCCTCACCACTTTGAAAAAGAATCTGCGAAGGCACCATGGGCCAGCGACAAATGGAAAAAAAAGATGAGGAAAGAAAGGTTGCAGAAGCAAAGATATCCTTCTGCTTGCTTTTGTTCACCCAAAAATGAAAATGTAGTCATGATTTATTCACCCTCTTGTTATTCCAAACCTGTGTGGACCTTGTATGGAAAACAAAAGAAGATGTTGGTAACCAAACAGTTTTGGTGACTATTGGTGTTCTATTGTATGGTCAAAAAAAAACAAAAAAAAAAACAATGTCAGCTTGTGGACAATCAACCTTATTAAGACTCTGCCTGCAACAATTTGCAAGTGCTCAAAAGTGGCAACTGTTCAAAGCTGTAGGCCTATCGAGCACTAGAGGAGTAATTTAACCTCCCAATAGAGGCAGCACCTAACAACTGCTCTCTCTGTTGGTAAGAGTCAGCCTCTTCCCCTCTCAAACTCTCAGTTGCTCAAGGGGCCGCACCAGGGGTGCACATGTAATGGAGCCGAGTCTTGGATCACAGTGCAGAAGAATGCTTGGGGAACATTGTATATACAGTGGAGGAGAGTGTGATTCTCTGCCCTGGCTTTGATGTCTGGGGCTGTAGAAGCAGTGCTGGTTCGTTCTCTTTGCAGTGCTATATAAAGAGAATGGGAGATCGTTACTTTCTGCAGGTGAGAGTCTTCATCTGTGAAAATCCTGTGGGGCAGAGTGGTGCCTGTCAGACTAAGACTATAGGTCTCCTGCACAAAATTTACCAATTCAGACACATCAAAGAACCATCCGGGGAGGCTTAGAGCTGAACCATTAATAGATTTATTTTGACGTCCTAGGCTTTATACAAGAATGAGCAATGTATGCGGTAACAGAATGAAATGTCTTAAAGGGATAGTTCAGACAAAATAAATATTCTGTCATCACTTATTCACCTTTATGCTGTTCCAAACCCATAGGACTTACTTCTGGGCATCACAAAAAAGAGAAATTCTAAAGAATATGCTTGTTGCTTTTTTCCATATGATTTGCAATGCATGGACACTAGAGCTTTCAAACTTCAAAAAGCATTATAAACGAAACATCTCAAGTTTTATTTTAATAGCTTCCAAAGCCATTTGATAGGTCTGCGTGACAAACAAATGAAATGTTAAAAGGTGCCATAGAATGGAAAACTGAATTTACCTTGGCATGGTTGAATAATAACAGTTCAGTACATGGACATAA
>JAUCMU010000024.1:8491439-8515122 GCA_032275025.1 Enteromius treurensis
TGTAGGGTACATGTCAATTGGAACACAGCTCATGCACGGAGCTCTCTTCTAATGAGCTGATTATCAGAATCAGGTGCCTTAACAAAGAGAGACGGTTTTTTTTGTTTTTGGGGGGGGTTTGAGAGGGGGGTTAAACCACATTAACAGTAAATTTCCGTCCTACCAAATATAACTGGACATCAACAATTTCCAAACCAAGTCAAATGAGGAGGAGTATGTACTGGGTAAAAAAAAATGAAGTTCTCAAAATAAACTACACTGAAGGAGGAGGAGTTAAATATATTCCAAATTGCATGCAATTACATGCAGTAAACAATACTTCCCTGTTCTATTTTCTAAGGCTTTCACCGGACTCCTAAGCCCATTAACAAAAGCAGGACGTACTGTACTGTAGGTTAAGCAAACACACTGTAAACTTGCTCTAGCCACCCAGAAACGACAGCAGAATTGAGCACAGATCTAAGCTGGATTGTGCTAAAACAGCAGAATGGTGCATAACAGCCTTTTTATAATTCAGCTATGAAATCAAACTGTTTAGACAAAAGTGTGTGTTACCATAAAGCAACTGTGAGCTTCCCCCGATAATGTAATTACTGGTGCCGCACTCTCAGTATCACATACTAAATCACCGTCTCCCATCTCGTCTCTAATCATTATGGGATTCACTGCGGAGACCAAAGTGTACAATTTCAGACTTCTCAAATAGTGCTTTCACACATGATTAGATCAATGGAAGTGGGATCAAGGATGAATCCAGCCGTTTGAACATAATTCAGTGTTGTCAGTATCCTACTAATGTGTTAAACATCCTTCTAATCTTTGCATTAAAGAGGATCAATCGTTCATATCAGATGCTAATCAACATGGAGTAACATCAATACACAAGATGGCAACAAAATTACAATGGCGCTTTGGTAATGCATCTGGCAGGCACTTCCCACCTGATGAGATCTCACATCCTCTACAGATGAAATGAAGTGAAATTGCTTTGTTGGCATACAGCCAACAACAGTCTAAAATCTTGTGCTACTCATTGAGTGCTACTAAATAAGGAATTACACTAGGGAAGTAGATTATGGAACACGCTTGTATGAGAGCTATTCTTTCTAGAAATAGAAATAGATTTGTTTCTATTCATATGAAGGCGTAAATGTCTATAATCAGCCTTCAATACCATTGAACATACCAAAATGGCTTATGTTAAAGGGGACGTGTTTAAAAACAAACAAACAAACAAAACTTACATTTCCTTGTGTTTCTCTTCTGCTAATATCTGGTCATTTGGCTTGAGTCCATACCTGTAAGACACACAAGACCTTTTTGTGACAAGTCATATAAAGAACAGGTCAAAGTTGTTGTTTTTTTATATTTAATTCAGTGACGTGTTTTCGCATGCAGCTAAACAATCTTAAAACGTACTCTCAGTCAACAGAAATAAATTATCATGCCACAATCTACAGAGAACAGATCCATCCGCCCCGAGATAAAGATAAGCACATGTGGCAGCTCATTTTAGTAAGACGGCTGTAGGTGAAGGTCTTAGGCCTAACACAAAATAAAGCTTCTTTCATTGAGCCATAATCACTTCGTCAACTTAAAACACCTTTGGAAGGGAGTGCAATAATTTGTCCATTTCATTTAAACTGCACTCGGTCTCTAAATTCATCCAAAAACATGGTCAATGAGTCATCTGTAACAGAAGAACATGAACTCTGTATGCCTTTAAAAATGGAAACAAACTGTCAGTAGTCTGTGTTTGTGGTATAAATGGTCGTAGCGGCTCATCTAATAAGGTGAAATTTTACATCCGAAGAGGATTAAGGAACTAGACTCACAAAACCATACCCACATTTATTAAACTGTAGCATATACGCAGGTAAACTTTGGCGAACTTATGATTCTCTCTCATACAAGAAGGATGTTAACCCAAGCAGTCAGACCTTACTTTGTCTATGAATAACTCCTTAAGAGAACATAATAAGTGACATTATTGAGATTAACGTGATAGAACAGTTTTTTTTCTTCTCGTCATCAAATCGCTTCAGTAGCTACAACTCGTTTTACTTCATCTTGAAGTCTTTTTATATTCGGTATGCGGTCAATCATGTGCAGGCCAATATCTAATCATTAAACAGGCAGCTTAGTGAGCTCTCCTAACGCATCTTAAGTAATCTATTCTTTGACTCTGCCCGGCAAACAACAGGTCATGCAGCTAAACAAACCGCTTTACACTTTAGAATAAATCGAATGGAAATCATTACAGTCAAAGTCCAGCTGTTATGTCTGAAACAGCAGTTGTAGGATTATTAAACCTGTTTGCAATAGTGCTGACAGTTAGGAGCCAATAATCAGTAGTTTGATTGCTTATGTCTACATTAAAAAAAAAAATGTGGCCGGGTATATTCTGAAATTTGACCGGTGCAGCTTATACATCTCTGCATGAAGTATTGTCAAATAAAGTGAGCATAAACAAAAGAGTTAGACCTGCATATTTTTTTTAATTAGTTTAGATAGGTTAGATCAGATTGCACAGCTGAAAACATCTGTTTTGTGAAACCGCTCTAAGTGTGCCACCTCACGTCATGGTACAGCAAGGATGCTAATGGCAAGTCGGGCACTGCCAGTGCGTTTGAGGTTATGTAATGGAGGGGGTATTGTTTTATGACTAGTGCTGGAATGGCACTCTGTGAGTAGGCCTACGTGCCAAACAGGAGATTTCCTCTCACCCACAGAGCGTCCATGGCACATGCCGCCTCCTTAAAGAACAAGGACACTTGACCTATTAAACGTATTAGGTTTAATTTCGTTACAAAGATGGAGAAAAAAAATAAATAAATAAATAGTATTTTGAACCCAAAAACTACTAGGCTTCCAACGTGTCTTTGAAAGTAGCATAGGCTGTGACCAAAGATCAACCACTTGGTGACATTTAAAAAAAAAAAAAAAGAGGTTTTAGTTTGCACGTCACCCGAGACAAAATGCTGACACGACACACTGATACAAAAAGCAAACATACAGCAGTGCCCAGTCATTAAATAGTTTCAAATCAAATTGATTTGAAAGAAACATGTGACTTACTTGTCTAGAAAGTCTTTGTCCACCACAGCGCAGATGTCTAGCAGGGGGTTTCCCATCCCGAAAAGGGCATTTTGACTGCAAAAAACAAACAAAAAAATAGACATGCGTATCCAGTTAGGACATTAGAAAAACAACCGAGTAGTCCTGACAACAGACTAAAAGAATATGCACAGGGCCTTTGTGATTCACTTGCATGATGTGTCTTCTAAAGATGGCAGGGACATTTCTTTGACCGAGCTGACTATTTTCAGCTTTGTTTTTTTACAACAAAAATGTAAAAAATGTGCATAACTCAAGCATTTTTGCCTTGAGGCACTTTTCATAACAGAAATTCAGCATAAACACAGAAGATCCTTTCGGGCATAAACGGCAGCACATCACACAATTTGAAAATCGTCAGAGTTGCTTTTTAATGAAATCCATGATGAGGTAAAAGCTACCAGATACAGTAACACCCAATAGTTTCTCAGCCAGACACAAATAGTTCTCAAGCAGAAAAGCATGTCATAAATGATTCAAACGAGGCAGCACTAAAACATTAAAGAAAGCATTAGACAGCCACCGCATCTAACAAACCAAGCATTCAAGCACGTGGCTGAGTGACTGACCGTTCATTCACCCTGGATCAGACATGTGTGGTGGAGACCCTAAGATTAAAACTTTGCTTCTAATCTATTGTTGACAGATGTGATAAAACTACTAATTTTGCAAAGAGTAATGATAAAAGCATGCATGTTTTTCTGGAATACATTATCCTCTATTATTAATGTAAACACATAAGGCAGCACTTTCAAAAACTACAAAGAATGAAACAATTTGTCTAAACGATCATTTGCACTACTACGTTCGAAAAAAGACAATTGTTTAGTGTAAGTTATGAGAAACATGTGAATAAGCACAGATGTGTCAGTGTGGGAGTTTGTGAAGCTTGAGGTGCTCTAAAACAGATGTTTAGTGGGTGCTGTTCAATGCATAAAGAAATGTATGAACATAAATTCTGCAGTGACTAAAATAATTTCTGTACTACTAAAAGGTAAAATCAGCCGTCTCTGAAACATGATAATTAAGCAAACAATAAAAGCATCAGATCATAAGAGTTTCCATTAGTTAAAACATCAACAAATTATCTTTAAACCACATGCTATTTGAGTTAGACATTATGCAATTACAAAATTATTAAACTTCCTTTAATAGCTGGATATGTGTCTGACTATCCAGTTTAGCCCTACCTGGCTGTAGGCATGAGGATGGCTTGAGGTGATGCTCACAAGAGTTTACTGACAGCCAGACAGGGGTCTGCAATCATGTTAGTAAGACGCAAGCGCACATCGCTGCTGATTGGCTGAACTGACTAATAGGCGGGGCATTTTGTTTAAAGCTTTTTTATGAGTTAAAGGGGGGAAAATGTGGCGCCAAATGTGAAAAATCAACCTACATTTTAATATCACAGTACATTTGCCACCCAATAATTATCAATGTGCAGCTGTGACCCAACCGTTTTCTTACATGACACTAATAACGGTACTTGCACACATATACACTACTATCATCATCTCAATTTGACGAACAACTATATTACATTAGTCATAGCTGATATTTCGTAATGACAGCGCCGCTAAAGCCACCGCATATCTGGAAAGACGGGCGTCAATAGGTTTGGGACAGAAATACCCGCCGGAAAGTGCCCTACACAACCTGCAACATCTGTGCATGGAACAAAAACGAAACGAACAACTATTTATTGAGTGTTCATGCATGTTTTTTTAAATGCATGCATGTATTGATGTAATACATTCATGCGTGTTCCTTGCTGTTGGGACAGTGTACAGCAGGAAGACTTTTTTTCCGAGTCCGAGGGCAAAACAAAAGACACGTGGAGCCGGAGGGACGCACTCCAAGTGGTCGATACAACACACTCAAGGGCAACACATGTTCAAAAGTATTCTTCATACGTACAACAACAACAACATGAACTTACCACTCGACTATGAATAATTTGAGTGATTGTTAAACGCTGTTTGGAACGTGTTCTCTCATAAAAAATGCCCCATGATCACGAGTTAGCGATTTACGCTTTGCAGCAAAACCGAGCTGATTCGTCGGCATTACTCTATAATGGAAAAATGCGCGATACATTCCTGTCTATTGCAAAGACAATGTGCTTTTGAGAGAAAGTACTGAATTGACAGCGCATGGACTTTAAGTGGCACGCTGACTAGACCTCTGACCCCGAAGTGCTCGCAAACAAACCGACCCGTGTTCAAAAAGATACCAATCACACGTTTTGACTGTGTTATTCTGCGCTGCTGAACCGATGCTTGTGTTTACTCTACCTGAGCTTTTTTTCTTCAAGTTTAATCCTCTTGGCTTTAGGTTCATCGGACGCCATGCTGTAGCGTGATAGTGCTCTATCAAATATGCTCCAGGAACCTTGTTGAACGAATGAAGCATCTGGAGGGGCGGTTGACGGATAGTTCTTTTGAATCGAATCTGTTCAGTGAATCGATTCACAAAACAGTTCGGAACTATTCCTTTTACGAACCGGACTGAACGGTGCGAGCTGTTCTAACGGACCCATTTGAACTTAGAATCATCTCTCTTGATAGAATTTATCCGTTTCCTAATGGGCCGAGGACCGAGGAGTAAGCTTCTAATTAATCGTTCGATTCTCTGTTCAGTGAATCGGTAAATAAGGCGAGTGAACCGAAGATTTGACTAAAAGGGTGAAAGTTACTTTAACAGTCAAATGTCAAAACTGCTACAAATAAATTACTGAAAATACATGAACTTGTAAATAACCCCTATTTTACTAATATCTTAATCAACCAATAAGCTTTAATCCTACACGCCAGGGACCACGTGATAATATAAAGAACAAGTGAATGCGTTTATTTGATTGCTCTTTGAAAAGAGTTGTTCAAATGAACCGACTCAGGGGAAAATGATTCCATCCGTGAAGAGTAAAATTGAACACAGACACATAGCTGTCCCTGTGTATTGCCGGAACAAAAAAAAAAAATACAGTTCCAAGCTAATATAAACTTTAACTAAACACGTGCTCTGTAGAGGTATCGTTGAACGTCTTTGATCCTAAGCTTTTTTCACAAGGAGCGAGTGTTTGTGTTTTAAATGTACTTTCATATAAATTCGCGACAGGCTTTAAATTCGAACGCATGAACCGGGAAGGAGGAGTAACACATCTGCCACATTTGCAAGCGGAGATACTGCCTGAAAACATCCATCAAGACAGCTGTCTGCAAGTAAGATTTATTTAGAAATAAGTACAGAAATGTGTAGTTCTGAATAATAATGAATAATAACGAATGTTTGTATTTGTTCGCCTGAATATTATTGTCGCAAAGACGCAGAATATCCTGTAACGTTAACTCTTCCTTCAGGAAACATAACTTTTCTGCTTTTGTTTTTAGTATTTTCTGAGGGATTAATGATTAAATTAGCTATCACACTGTTCTGCATTGCCTTTGAAGTTGTTGTAATATCTATGTTACAAGTTTGTTTGCGACCAGTTATGATTGAATTAAAAGCAGTTTAGGTTATTAAGTTTATACAATTATAATAATATAATTTCACAGAGCTCAGGACCTGAAATGTAGCTTTATACAGTGCCCAATGAACAACATTTAGATCTAACCCCTGGACACCATCATTTAAATTATTATTATTATTGTTTAATTGATTATGTAGGGATAAACATTGATCAAATAGGGATACATTTGTAATCTCTTTCAAAGCCACTATCCTAATTACTGAAAGTAATTAGAAACTTGTTGTAATTCTTATACAGAGGATTTAATTTGGATAGTGTTTTCAAAGCAGATTACAAAGACGTGGCTTTAAAGATAAATTTAGACATTCATTTGTGAGTGAGTTTACTTCTTAGTTCTCATAGTACATTGAAAGCTGTATCTCAACAAACCCCTCTTAAATGGTATTTTTATAACCAGTCTTATAACACTTTAAAACAAAAACTATAAAATTTTATATGTTCTAGGCATATTTGGGTCCAAACACTGGAAGAACATTGCAGCTCACATTCTCATTGTCCCATTTTCATCCTGTTGAAATTCCAGCTCTCATCATGATTCACAGCTTGTTTCTGATAAACAATGCTGGTGATTTATTCCTGGAGAAACACTGGAAAAGCGTCATAAGCCGCTCCGTCTGCGATTATTTTTTCGAAGCACGAGAAAAGGCAGTGGAACCTGATAATGTGCCTCCTGTCATCCGCACCCCTCATCATTATCTCATAAACATCTACCGTGAGAAGATCTTCTTCGTTTCTGTCATCCAAACAGAAGTGCCTCCACTCTTTGTAATAGAATTTCTGCATCGAGTCGCAGAGACATTTCAGGTATTAATAACCCCAGTTTGACGTCAAAATGATATGCTAACATACTTCGGGTTAAGTAAGAATTTATTTTAAGAAATTATTAATATTTAGAAAACTTGCCGTATGTTTTATGTAATTTCTGTTCAGTAATATGGTATTTTATAATCATTTATGCAGGACTATTTTGGAGAATGTTCTGAGACAACTATCAAGGACAATATGGTGATCGTCTATGAGCTCTTGGAGGAAATGTTGGATAACGGCTTCCCCCTTGCTACAGAATCCAACATCTTGAAAGAACTCATCAGACCTCCCACAATCCTGCGGTCGATGGTCAACACCATCACAGGTAACACACCATATTCCTGAGTGTTTTGTTTATGGCTATCCAGTTGAGAATCGAACTGTTTTATAATTCTCAGGGAGTAGCAATGTTGGCGAAACACTTCCTACTGGTCAGCTCTCCACTATCCCATGGAGAAGAGCGGGAGTGAAGTATACCAATAATGAGGCATATTTTGATGTGGTGGAAGAAATCGATGCCATCCTGGATAAGTCTGGTTAGACTGTTTTTGGTACTTTTATTTAACAGTTAAATTGTTCTCGTGAATGCATAATACTGTGTAAGATTAATATTGGTGTTTTCTTCTTTTTTCAGGAACTACAGTCTTTGCAGAAATCCAGGGAGTTATTGATGCTTCTGTCAAACTCTCTGGAATGCCAGACCTTACTCTCTCATTTATGGTGAGAGCCCTTCTTCATCTTCAATTGGCACTGAAGAAGCGACATGTCTTTTTTTATTTGTACAGCAGTCACTTGGATTGTTGCATATTCATTAAACATGACAAGAAACACACCCACAGTCAGACAGTTGCGCATAACAAGATCTATATCATGCATACGCAGACTCTATTTTTACTGATACCTTGGAAAATCTTGTCCATATCCATACTCTTATCTAACAATGACCTTATTTAACGAAAGCTCAGAGTACAAGGGCCACCACTGGGCACCTGTAATGAACCTGTAGATTGAGTATGTGGTTTTAAGAACAGAAGAAAGAACAAATGATATAGCATTATACATACTATACTTGATCTACAATTATTTAAACTTTAAAATTGTTATGCATGCAGATTTTCTGATCCCATATTAAAACCGTTTGTTCTCCGCAGAACCCCAGACTCCTGGACGATGTAAGCTTTCATCCGTGTGTCCGTTATAAGAGATGGGAAAGTGAGAGAGTTATCTCCTTCATTCCCCCCGATGGAAACTTTCAGCTCATGTCGTATCATATCAGTGCGCAGAAGTAAGCAAAGTATAGGTCTGGAGTAAATAGTTAAGCCGTAAACCTAAAACATGTTTGAAACATGTATTGTGTATGAAAAATGTTGTACCTGTTTTTGCAGCCTTGTAGCAATCCCCGTATACGTGAAGCAGAACATCAGTTTCTTTGAGACTGGATCTTCAGGAAGACTGGAAATCACTGTGGGTCCTAAGCAGACCATGGGAAAGACTGTGGAGTGTTTGGTAGTGACCATACACATGCCCAAAGTGCTTCTCAGTGCCAACCTTAATGCAACTCAGGGAACCTACAACTATGACCCCGTCACAAAGGTCAGGTGCAACTCCATTGATGTATAGCAGTTGTTTTATTTTAGCAATGTCACAGCAGTTAATCATTTGAAACCCTATTTTGGCTAATAGATCTGACTTTTGTCTTGTAGATTTTGGTGTGGGATATAGGGAAACTTAATCCTCAGAAGCTTCCCAATCTAAAAGGAAGCCTAAGCCTGCAGTCTGGAGCTCCTAAACCAGAGGAGAACCCAAGTCTGAACATTGACCTGAAAATCCAGCAGTTAGCCATCTCAGGTAGGCTAGGGTCCTTTATCAGCTTTGGTCGTTATTCATTGGCAGCAGAACCTTGTGATAAAGTGCTGTTGTTATTAACACACTTTTAAAAAGCACAATAACCTGCTATAACCCTGTTTAATTTACTATTTGATTACTTTTTTTTATTCCAATTTTTTATCTCGTTCAACAGGTTTAAGGTCGTTTTTTAAAAAAGACTACTTTTATTTTTATGCATTCAATTGATTAAACATGACAATAAAACATGTAATGATTGTTAAAGCTGCACAAGGTTATCAATGAGAATGGTATTGAAAGAAATCTTTTGTAGAGTGTGTTCACATGGTCAATGTCACAGTTTGCTTTTATTTAAAACTTACTTCATGCACTCTCTCTTCTGCTTCACAGGATTGAAAGTCAATCGTCTTGACATGTACGGAGAGAAATATAAGCCATTCAAGGGTGTGAAATATGTGACCAAAGCTGGGAAGTTCCAGGTCAGGACATGAGGCCAGCTGCAGAGTAGTATCACAAGGATATGCCAAAAGTTTATTAGAGGTGCCATTTTCGAAGTGACAAATCATACAGGATTGCAACCTTGTGCACAATCCCCCTTATGTTTTTTGTTTGATTTGTTTTTAAATATGGCAGTTACATTTGTTATTATAATATTTATCTTTCTTATTTTTTTGGAAGTTACAGGCAATTTGCAAGAAGTGAAAATCTTTCCACTGGAGAGTTTTGAGAGAGCATTTGCTTTGGGGAATCTTTCACTTTATATCAACAACTTTCCATTAATGCATTACAACTGTATTATGTTAGATTTAAGGTACGATAAATCCCTGCCAAAAACACATTACATTAATCACAATCCTGCTCTACAGTCTTAGACCACAAAAGAATACTTGAGAGTTTCTGCACATATTCACAGGCCTTATTTTTTACATTTAAACTTATTTGCCAGTTCTGTGGCCTTTTTGAATGAAAACAAAAATACTTTGAGGAGGCCTCACACGCTCAAATGGCCTTTCTTTGAAGCAGGACATATTTGCAAGGATGCTATGTACTGCACAAGCCACAAGCACATCACTACTCAGCGGCGAGTAGAAGCTTTTTCTGCTCTTAAAGACAATTTACACTTAAAGTAGTTTGCCACATACAAGCACTATGGAGCCATTATGAGACGTAAAATCAGTTCTGTTGCACTGACCTGCAGTCATACGGTAGATATGCAGGTCTTCCACCTTAATGAAGCTTTAAGGATTTGCACACAAGGACAAACAATTGCATTTTTTTGTAAAATGTCAAGGGAACTACATATGTATTTAAACCAAAAGCCTTCAGATTTATAAAGTTTGCGAAGAAAATTAGGTCTCTTTTGTGTGTTTTCTCTTCCACCTGTTTAATATAGCTTCACTTGAATATGTTTGACAGAATAAGAAAATAGCTATTTGTGGAATGAAGTTTCCAAACGAAACAGAATTCTTAACAGAATTAGTTTTTATTAATCTGAGGCACATAAGATGTTTTTTTCACGTGACACTGAAAAGGTCAACGTTAGTGTCATATATACATTCACAAAGCGGTAATTTCACCCTTTCTAAATGTCATCAGAACCCACAACATGCTATTACACCTACAAATACAGCCCTGTAAACTTTCACAACGAGGCACTATATTGGGGGCTGAAAAGGTACTCTTTCAAATGTATATGTTGTAGCTGAGTTTTTAAGTGAGTGCAAGGCAGTGAAGCATCGTGATAGTGTTTGTGTAGATGTGCAGAGAATTCAGAGTGCATCTTCAGCTAATAATGGTGATGAGCTTGTGCTACTTTACATAGTATGACGGCACAGTTTGCACACATTGGATTCTACACTGTAAATTTACTGTCTTTAACACGGTAGATCACACAAAAACTGCAGTTTGCTTACCCTCATGTCTTTCCAAACCTGTATGACTGGATATTTTGGAAAATATCTCAGTTTTCGTCCATACATTGAAAGTCAGTGGGGTTCACTTTCATTGCATAGACAAACATTTTCAGCTTTAGAACAGCATGAGGGTGTTGATAGACTTTTTATTTTCCAAACTCATAGGTATCACACAGAAACAAGCCACGTGGGTCTTGTTACCCATTCTATTTAAAAGGGTAAAAACATTAAGACAGTTCCATCACCAATATTCTACAATTGCAAACACAATCACAGAGAAACGTCAAAATTACAGCCGTAAACTAAAAAGACTGAGCTAAGAGAACAGTTCAACTGTTCAACAAGGATTGTGCTTTTCTTTTAATGAATTTAAATAATCATTCATTCTCACAAACTTCAGTGTGAATGAAGTATAAAAGAATTTCAGTGTTGACTATCCAAGCTTTCATATGTTTTTTGATGGCTAATGGATAGTAAGTGTTAAAAAAAAACGAAATCTTTGGCATCAACCATGCCATGCAAAATACATCTCTGTAATGGCACGACCCATCAAAAAAGGCATGATCATATTAAATAAATAGCTAAGCAAAGGACTAAGCCAACAACAGTTAATTATAGTGAATTATAACTCAAAAACAACCAGACATTGGGTTTTCGAACAGCAAAGTAAAACGCACAACATTGTATGTGTTGTGTGTTTGCGACTAAAAAGTGATTGTAATAAGATTCTGATGAAATATAAGAAATATAAATATATACATTTTCAATAAGAACAATAAGAAAATTGAATTGTCAAAAACTAATTTAAAGTAAATTTCATCATTTTGCCATTTCAATGCCATTTTTCTTCAATACAAAATAGAAAACTTCTTCATGCAAAAAAATATATATATACCTGAATTTGGAAACCCAACATACCAAAAATATATATTAAAAAATATGCTTCCTGTATACTCCTACACCTCACCTATACCTCAGTAGTGTGAGATAAAGGTAACAACAGGACAAAAATAGCCTCCGTTAGGAGCAGCGAAAGTGTACCAAGTAAATAATAAGTAATACCAGTCACCCCAAAACCCGAGCTGAACACTGATGTCCAAAAAATTTAAGAATCAGGGTGCTTTCTCTCCACCAGCCACCTCTTATCAGATCTCAAAACGTTTGAAAAAGCAAGGATGCAGATTGCTAATGGAAATCAATTAGTCCTCAGTTTACTGGTACCAAGGGGTCTTCCGGACCCAGCGAAGAGTGAACCCTGCGTCCGTGCGGATCTTTATGGAGGCCGCTTCTGCTTCTCTCACGGTCTCCTTCACGGACTGCATGAGGTTCTGCGCGTTGTGCACAAGCATCTCGGTGGCCTTAGGACCAAACACAGTCATATCAATTCCAATCCAGTCCAATAAACCCATTATTAAAGATGAGCCTTGTATCCTCACCTGCTCAGATTCTTCCTCACTGATGTTTGTACGTCCCAGCATGGTGGCCTTCACTGTGGACAGGATCTTCAGCTGAGTGCTGATAGTTGGGATACGCTCACAAACCTGGAATAAACATGCCAGAGTTCACAAAGGAGAAGTGTACTTGGTAAGCAAGACAATTTGCAAATCGGTTCTCTGCTACTACTGACCTGCAAGAGGTTTGTGCGAATCCGTTTGTCTGTGCATTGCTTGGCTACCTCTTTAGCCAGCCGCGTGACCTCGTCGGAGGCCTTGGCGATGTCCTTGGCGCACTGAATGAGGGCACGTTTATTCCCACTGCCTCCACGCACTAGACGGGACATCTCGGCCATGAGCAAGGCCATGCGCTTAGCTGCTCCAATGATGTCATTACCCTAAGAGGAAAAAACCCATGTGAACGTAGCATAAGGACTACAATAACTACAAAAACCCAGCTGTGCCTAGAGAGTCATTTGCAGTTCATCTTTGTCTGTTATTAAACTGTGATTGATGATGAGCTTTATGTATCTCACTTCTATATCTAACATTTTAAAATGTCAGAAGGACAAACCGTGTTTAGAATTATGACTTCTATCAAGTGCACATCAGTCATGCCTTGTTGAAATTAGTATAGGTTTATCATGGCTCCTGAAGTCACATTTGTATGACAAAATATGAAAAAATTCACGTGAACAATAATTTTTTAAAGAAATTTGCTTGCTTGCTACTGTTTTGTAAATCTTTTTTTTTTGTGTCGGCGCAAAAGTTTTTCAGCATAAAAGTTGCTTATTTAAGTTCCTTGCGTATGTAGGAATGAATGGAAGCTAAAATATTTCAGAAAAAAACTTTTTCTAGGAGTTTTTATCTCTATTTTTAGATATGTTTCCATCATTAAAAAAGGTAATTGCAACTTTTTTGCAATTGTTTATATCTTAAAATTCAAATTTTAGAAGAAGAAATATAAGAAGATTATATGATGGGGAAAATTATTATTTTTTTTTTATCCACGATGGAAATCCATTTTTCTAGTTCTTCCGTGCTCATTTTTCTCTGCAAATGTAACTTTAGGGGCTCTGTACAATCTAATGCATTTTCCTCCAGCTTGTCAACAATGTGGTGCCCATCTAACAAATTCATAATTATTCAAAAACAATACCTTGAATAGCATAACTATGCATGATCCTTTAGTGAGACAGTTATGTTTATATACAGGCATGCAAAGTTTGTGTGTTAAAATGTAACATCCCACAATGGCTTTGACATGGTTCATTTAAACGGTTAGAAAAAGTGTGCAACAAACAAACAGGCATGTGACATGACTTCAACACATGTAATTCCGAAGTCATTGGGAAACTGTCATCCATGGCTTCACAGGTTGGCAAAAGCAGGGTGTTTGGCAGCAGCGGTTGAGTGAATGGCTCCTCGTTCAAATCGGGGCACTGAGGCGTGACAACTATCAGAAATGAGCGGGGAAGTGACTTGTGAAGCCAGTATCAGTTTGTCCAAGAAATGCACAACAAACTTGCCATTCCAGTCGCGGTCATTGGCAACCCCAGCAGCAAAAAAACACACCGGACCCAAGTGTGAAGCAACAACAGCAGCAGCAAGAGCAGCACCAGCTATCTGGTTTCAGCATTCCCACAGTAATATCTGGATGCAGAAGGGATGCTGCGGCCCGCCGGGGCCGGAAAACGGAGTACCTTACTGGACCACTTGCGAGCCTCCTGGTGCAAAGACTGCGCAGCGGCCAAAATGGGCTGGTTAACTGGCTGATTGGAAGACATTAAGAGCAGCTCTGGCTCAAAATCATCCTCGTTGTCTGTGAACTCATCCTCATCGTCTATATCTACTTCCGCCTCAGCGGCCTCAAAACCCTCGTCTGTCACTTCAGGCTGGGGAGGCTGGGGAGGAGGAGGAAGAGGGGGAGGAAGGAGCCAGCATGGAGAAAGAAGGACAGAGTTAGTACGAGAGGCACTGCAAGGTGATTCCCAGGACATGATTGTGGGAATAGCTGGGTTAAGGAGAGCTGGGAGGGGCAGCATTCTGGGTCCTGCTGGGTAACGTCTGTCACAGGGTTTATCATGTAACTGATCTATTCTCACTTAAAGTTGAGGATAGAAACTGGGTGGTTAATTTGGACAGAGAGCAGACAAGCAAAGCCCCCAACAAGATATGATGAAATACATAAGTTCTCCAGAAGAAAAAAAAACAGCTTTGACAGATTCAACTACTTAAACAAAAAATACTCCTTATAAACTACATCATTTTGTAAAATAATTATTTTATAGAGATTGTCCTCTTTTTTTTTTTTACTTTTCCAGTCATTCATTAATCATTACTACTAAATAAAGATTTTTAAAACATTTATTTCACAGAGGCTGAAAAAAAACGGTTGTAATTTACACTAATAAGTTATAAAATAAATAAACACTAACATTCAAAAGTCTAGGGTTTTTACTTATGCATTTTAGTAATTTATTTCTTGTTTTTTTAATAGATTAAAAATACACTAAAGACATTTATAATATTACAAAAGATTTCTATTTCAAATAAATGCTGTTTTTTTTAACTTTCAATTCATGAAATAATCCTAAAAAATATTAAGCAGCACAACTGCTTTCCACACTGATAATAATAGGAAAATATTTGTTGAGCAGCAAATCAGCATAACAGAATGATTTCTGATCATGTGACACTGAAGGTGTCAGTAGCGACTGCTAAAAATTACGCTTTGCCATCACTGGAATAAATTACATTTTGAAATACATTAAATAGAAAACATTTATTTAACACTGTAAAAATATTTCTTTTTTTTTTTGTACATTTTTACTGTATTTTTAAACTAATAAAAACATACTTGGAAAGCATAAGATTAAAAGTAAAAAAAATCAATGAATGATAGCTTTTCTGTTTACCTCTCTGCAGTATCTCAGTATTTCAATAATCCAGCTTTTCCTAATTTTTACACTGTATTATTAAAGTCAATATTATCATAACTGAACAAGCAATAAATGGGAGTGTGTGCACATACAGACCACGTTTAACACGCAAGAGAACAAATTGCACACAAGGACCAAGACAAAGCCATGAAGGGATTGTTGTACTATTAGAGAAGTAGAAGAAATAGCACAGATTCATCCACAATAGAACAAGGACACAACCAATAAGTAAAATACACCCAGTGGGCTCTCACTACGGTCACCTGATTTTAGGTATTATTGCTTACATCACCTTCTAGCACATAAAGCCTTTGTAAAGGGCTTGTATCAACGCTATTTTCGGCTGATATGGCATCCAATGAGGAAGACACTTTCCCTTAAAGTTAACACGGGGACTTTCTCGTTCCATAGGAGAAGCTCGTTTGTGGTAAAGCTGCGAAGAAAAGTCATGTATTGCTGCATCACTAAGGTAGAAAAAGAGCCTACTTGTTAAAACGTTAGAGCATGCGAACATTTTTTTCATAGATGACAGTTTCCGTTCTTTTTTCCCCCCCTGAAACTGGAATCATCACAGAGATTTCCACATTTCAGGTTAAAGACAACAAAAACATTCAGATTTCAACAAAGACAGCATTTCACAATCATAAAAAGCAGACCAGTACACAAAGCGCATCTCAAACGTTTGAACATAACAAAACATTTTTCATTAACTTTTAGCCATTTCCATCTTTCTGAGATTCAAAGAATTCATCGAATTTTGAATTCTTTACAATTATTTAGTATTGTGTTTTATTTACAGTAAATTACTGTTAAAAAGTTTGGGGTCGGTAAGTGCTTGTTTACCCAGGTTGCAGTTTTCTGTTTAAAAATACAGTAACAAAATAATTACTGTGAAATTTTACAAGTCAAAATAACTTTTTTCTGTTGTTAGATATTATTAAAAAAGTCATTTGTTCCAATGATGGAAAATAATTTGTGTCAGCCAATCCAATCCAGCCTTCAGAAATCAATCTAATATGCTGATTTGCTGCTTAAGAAACAGGCTTTTTATTATTTTGTTGGAAACCATGATACATTTTTTAGGAATCTGGATGAATAAAATAAAAATGTTTGGCAACATTATAAAAGTCTTTATTGTTATTGTTGATTAATTTAATGCATCCATCCAATAAATAAATAAATGAATCTTACTGACCACAAACTTTTGAGCCATAATGTATTTCTAAAGAACTACAAGGAATGCTTTTGTGTATAAAACGAAACAATTCCACTCACCTTACTGGACCATTTACGGGCCTCGTCGTGTAGCTGCCTGGCCGCCACCATCATTGGCTCGCTCACCATCTCGCCGGCTTTCTGCTCAGGGAATTCCTCATCTTTCTCCTCTGGGGGTGGAGGTCTCGGGGGAGGAACCTCTCCCTCTGGGAGGGGTGGTTTGGGGGGAGCCTGATCGTCACTGACCTGATAGAATCACATGGATGAGTAAATGATGACAGAACTGTCTCTTTAAGGCCTGAATTGACTCTTAAATTTGACTTACATGCAGCTGATCAAGGTCTGGAGGTGGAGGTGGAAAGTCAGGCTCCTGAGGCTGGAAGGCTTCCCTGACTTTCCCAACAGCAGCCAAGATCCTGTAGCCAGAGTCCAGGAAGCTCTTTTGTGAACCTGATCATAAGGAGAAATTGTTAATGATAATAGAAATTGTTTAGTGTAAATGTATCCAGAACATTAACCAGAAAAAAAAAAAAAGACCTGGATCCTGGATGTTTCCTGCCACGGCTTTAGCAGCCATAACCATGGGTGAGATTGTTCTACCGAGTTCATCTGAAGCAGCTTTGACCAGTTCTCTGAATTTAGGGTCCTCTGAGTTCTCCACTTCCCGTTTGGCCACCAGAAGGACCCGGTTAGCCCGCCGGGCAATGCTGGTGGCCCCTGCAACCAACATCTGGGGCTGAACATTAGCCATTGCTACCCGACATTTATCAATGTCTTTCTTAATGGCCTCCTCTGATGCGTCCAAGAGGGATTTTGTGTCAATGGCTTCATCCACAAGACCTGAAATACAGGTTATGAATATTTGTACGAATTTTAAAAGATTTGATGTGTTATGTGATATTAGTTTTCTCTTACTGGTCATTTTTTCAATGTTGTCAATCCATTGGTTCTTCATGGTCTCAAAGTGTTCATATGCAGCCTGGTTGCCGGGGTTCTTCAGCAAAATGCTTGCAGCAGAAGTGACCTGCTCATGAGTACACCAAAAGACAGAAAAATGTTTATTTTTATTAGTAGAATTAGTAGAAAAGTAGAAAAAAACTGTGTACTGACATATCTTTGATATTTGAGCAAAATACTGCCTTTTAAAACTGTAATGCTACAAAATATCATTAAAGTTTTAAATAAATTGACATTGTAATTTATTCCTGTGATAAAAAAATCTAATTTGTTTAGACTTTAGTACTGTGACAAAATAAAAGCTATTTATTATAAAAAACATTCTCATAATTTAACACTCAATACTTCTCACACAGTCTTATTTTAAGAACAAGTCTCACTCAAGATCAACATCATATTTGGTAGTATCTGGCATCAAAAAGCTTGTATGCCCTTGGAGACTTGATACTGTGGCTAAAGTCCAGCTATCAGGCCAAGCACTCCATTATGTGCCCTTAAAGTAGTTTTGGCATAAGCAGAGAGTTGGGTGTTCACACATACTGTATACACACATATGCACATAAGAGCCTCATACCTGAGGTGTTAGATCTCTGGCTGATTTCACAGCCGCCTGGATGCCTTCAACTGTGCTCTTATTGGCTGTTCCCACAGCAGCGGCCTTTTCTGCTGTAGCACCCAGTCTATTGGCATGATTCTCAAAGTTAGACGCCCTTTCTTCAAAGACCTAGAGGAGAAAAATACTAAATTATTTGTAATTATTTTATAATTCCATCAATATACTATTATAGTTTTTTAATATTTTGAATGAATGAATTTCATTTTTACATCTTGCTTTCACTTCAATGTAACTTTTTTTTGTCATTTTAATTAGTATTTTATGTCTATACAATTGTTACTATTATTTTTTAGCTTATTTAGTTTAAGCTTAGCTTACTTAGTTATTATTTAGCTTTAGTTACTTTTAGTACATTTGCTTAATAATTAAACAAAACAAAAATAAGGAATGTTGTAAATGTAAATTTTATTTTATTTTATTTTAGTTAATTAAAAATAAATATATTTAATGGTTTTAGTATTAGATAACTATAATAAAAATACATAATAACTATCATAATGACCATGAGTATGTTTTTATGCATTTCTGACCAGTTATATAATAAAAATAAAAATAAATAATAATCCTAAGAAAAAAAGTGTTTGTTTACTTCTAAAAATGGTTAATTTACAATTAGGTTTAGGCCTTGGGACACTTTGTGTGAATTAGCCTATTTGATATGATACTGAAAATTCAAGCTGAGCTCTGTTTAAAACAGGCTGTATGCTCAACGGACCTCCTCTCTGTTGGGGGCCTCAAGAGGCGTTGTTGCTGCCACAGCCAGAAGTTTGATTGGTGTAGTCGTATCACTAAAAACATCAGACACCTCCTGGGTCATTGCTTCCTGCATCTTTGCCTTCAAATCCTTGAAAGAAAAATATTATAAGATAATTTATTAATGTGTGCAACTAAATAAAAATAAAAAAACATAATTTGCTTGGAGCAAAATAAAAAAATATAGTGTAGTGGAAATATTTTCCAGCAGAGCGCAGCATTTGCTTATATATTTAATTGAGCTAAAAGCCCTGGTGCTTTTGTGTACTGCACTACTCTGGAGCCAGCAGATCTGACCTCTGCACTTCCCATTTGAGAAGATCTAAACATCTGATTATGCTTCACCCACACCTGCTGTGTGAGAAAGATAGCTGGATCTTTTAATAGAAAAGGGGGACACGATGCCTTACTTTAATTGCCTCCAGAAGATGAGCAGCCACAACGCGCGCCTGAGGACTCTCTCCCTCTCCCCGCGCCACAAGATCTGCCAACTGCATCATCAGCTGCTCCACTCGGTCACACTTCGCTAGCAGATCCTGTCTGTACGGCCCTGGTGGAGAATTCGCCAGACGGCGGCCTTCCGCTATCAGCCCCCGTATAGCAGCCTGGCCTACAGACAGAGACATGACAGGCGGATACTATTAAAATTTTACAGTGAAAAGTGTCCTTTCTAGCTGAAACAATCAAACTGGTTTTCCAAACCCTCCAGACTCCTTATACTGCTGTTTGGACAGTCTCTTCAGGGAAATTAACTAACAAATTGCTTATAGGGATAGTTTACCCAAATATCATTAAGCATTAAATGTCAAAAAATATATATTTTTGATGAAATCTGAGAGATTTCTGATCTTGAAGACAGTGACACAACTACCATGTTCAAGGTCCAGAAAGGTAGAAACAACATACAGTAGTTAAAAATAGATTATGTGACATCAATGATTCAACTGTAATGTTGTGAAGCTATGAGAATACTTTTTGTGCACGAAGAAAACAAATATAACAACTTTATTCAACAATTTCTTGTCTTCTGTCTGTGTCCTCGACCTAGAAAAATGAAGGTTTTACAGGTTTGGAACAACATGAAGGTGAGAAATTCATGACCGAATTTTTAATTTTGGGTTAACTATCCCTTTAAAGGGGTCATCAGATGCCTATTTTACACCTAAGTATACTTTGCTTAAAATTTCTCAGCGGTAGTGTAAGAAACCTTCTTTACCCTGTCAAAAGCAGCTCTGTTTTCATTAGTCCATTCTAGTCCATGTTGCTTTAAATGCCAATGAGCTTTGCTGTCTGCCATGGAGTAACAAGCAGTAAACTTCA
Source organism: Enteromius treurensis (assembly GCA_032275025.1). Lineage (NCBI taxonomy): Eukaryota > Metazoa > Chordata > Actinopteri > Cypriniformes > Cyprinidae > Enteromius > Enteromius treurensis. The sequence goes on from JAUCMU010000024.1 coordinate 8,511,887, forward strand.
GCTGCTAAACTGGCTTACTAGCACATTATTAAAAATAATAGATAAAGCTTCCAACACATTTAACACATTCAAACTACTTATAAAGTGCATTTTGCATCCAATGACTCCTTTAAGAAGAAGCCACAACCAAAATAGAAACATTTAGTTTCAAGCCACCTTTTGTAACTAAAATGTTACTTTTGAAAAACTATATCTATAAAATGGGCGGTTATAACAATTGTGAGAAATAATTTTGTTTTGCACTGGCAATCATTTGTTTCGTGTGTATCTGTCCATGCATTCAGGATTCAATCATTTTACCAAGTGGAGGGTAACAGCTGCTGTATCATTTGAAATTGCTTAAAATTAATGTGACAATCGTACACAATTTAGTTTTTTGACCGAATGGCAAATAATTAGGCACTATTAAATTAGCACTCCATTAGTATCTATACTTGCTTGTTAAAAATATGTTTTTACAAACTCATTTACTTGAAACTACTAACATATCACTTCAATAGTATGCAATATTAATATCCAAGTATGCCATTTTTAGATGAAGAGTGCATCCAAAATGATACTATATTACAATACCCAGTCATAGCTGCCCAGAAAGTATAATGTTTCTGGTGGAGCTTAATTGAGAACTTGTGCCATAGTAGCCTTGTAAGCTTATTAAGGATAATTTTCAATGAATTCACAAGTAATTAAGTTAGCAAGACGACAAGGTCTGTGTTATCAAGATGAAATTTTTTTTCATGAGAGTATGTCCCAATACTGGCCTTGCTATACACTTGAAAGTATGGATTTTCCCTATCACGAGCGAAGTACAGTCTGGTGTAAATATGTCAATTGGGACAAGCCCTGGTACTAAACTGTGCAGCTCTGGTCTAGAGTTACTCCAAGACTAAGTTAACCTGAGAGTAACATGACCTGCTGTGAATAGGACACTAGGCAGCTATTTATGGTTTGAAATATTCTAAGTATGAACATAAATACAACAGGGACAGAGGAAATAGCCATCTGTCACATCATATAAAGGTCCAGAGTCAAGTGCCTAGTTCCATACGAATGAATAAGTCATTCAATATTTCAGTGTTATCCTTTGGGGCGGAAAAGTAATTGCCTCAGATGACCAAATGTGGATTTTACTACACTATTAACAGATACAGATATAATAACAGGTATTGATTTAATTCTAAATGTTAATAGATTGCCAAGCTGCATTTTGGACACCTATAAGTATTATTGTTTTACTTCATCCTGCGACCCACCTACTCCATGATCGTCCACTCCAGGGTTGTTGATCCAGTGTAAGGCCTGCTCCATTTTGCCCTCTAATGTAACAGCGGCCTTGGCAGGTCTCATGTTGGCCACGGCACGGTTAGTCTTTGCCTGCAAGTTCTGCAAAGCTGTGCCTATCTGTTTGGCCAGAGCTCTAGCCTCAGGAGTATCTCCTTTACCCCTGTGGCACAAAAAAAGTTAAAAAGGGCAGCATTTATTTGCAAGATTTCAACAAATCTTTCAGATTTAAAACTTTGCAGGATGCTTTCATTCAGAGCTGTGTTACATACTGCATGAAACATCATTTTCAAAAGTCCATAAAATAGAGGCACTTTTAAAAAATCCTACAAACTTCTTCATAATAATATTATTAAAAAAGCACTAAGAGTCACATCAGGCACATTATCTTGGTTACATAACCTATGCTAACAGTGAGCATGATACTGGTTTATCATGTTCACTTTTTTCATCATGTGCTGATCCAAGTCACAACATTACCTAAACATCAAGCTGAAAAACATCTGTTCTTTAAAAGTGGGAAGAACACTTTGAATGTTCCTGTAAATTAAAGGACTGAAACTGTATGTACTGTAGATTTATAATTACATTTTACGAAGTTCAACCAGTCTAGCAGTGAGTCCTGCGACCTCGTTGATGGAGCGCAGGATGTCGTCTCTCTCTTTAGGGTCTTCACACAGGTCAGCGATGCGTTTGGCCTCCACCAGAAGAGCACGGATGTTCTCTTCCCCCTCCGGACCACCGTTAGGATCAGCCAGCCAGCTCTGTACGGAACATTCAGTGTATTTATTTTATTTTATCAGTAAATTGTGTTTTTAATTTATTCTGCATCACTAGAAGTACATCTACTGTAATAGTCAGCAGTATCTTCAAAAGTAATCTCACGAAACACTCTTCTGTTCCTTTATTATCAGAATGAACATACTAGACTGGCACTTGAAGGAATATTTACATTCATATTGTACAGAATAGAATAGGTCTGTTATATAATTACATGCTTTGCTGCTGTCTGTCACTGTGCAGACAGCACAAAGTAAAAGAATCCTTTGTTTTTCAGTTATCCACCCTTTAAATCCTTAGGAGTTGCAGCACATCTCCACTAAATAACATCAGTCCAGACAGATTTATGTACCAGCTATTTAAATGAGGGCACGTCTGTAATTATGACTACCCGGTTTAAGTACCCACACGTCCTATGGGATGCATATACAATCTCTTCAAATCTGTAAATATAACAAAATCAACAATATAATAAAATCTTAAAAATAGACTAAAATAAAAACACTTCATAGATCTTGTTGTTTACATCACTGGCCATTCATTGACTCAAACTGATGTTTTCCAATTCAGCTTGTTATGTTTAAGAATTTTCAATGTTTTAGGTCTTAAATTATAACAAACATAATATCCATAATGATAATATTACATCTCGCCCGACAAACTAATCAGACAGGAGGATAGATATTCAATTTAGGTAGACTCAAACCTGAAAAATGGTGTGCATTGACATCGTTATTGTGTTCGTTTGTTGTGAGGTTTTTTATTCATTTGTTTAGTTTATTTTGTGCTTTAAGTACAGTAAATATGAAAAGATGAACAGTTCATGTGTGCCACTTGAACTGAGGCAATATAGCAATATATCTGTCAGGACACATTATAGAGCCACAAAACAGTACTTATTGTTTGAACATTTGTTTCATACCAGAATTAAGCTGCTCTTGTCTTTACTCTTTGCTCCGCAATGTATTTTTTACTGTTTGAGAACCTGATGTGTAGTGTGAGAGAGACATGGCTTGTTGAACATAGAAACAGTAACTAAGGAGGGTGGTTTTTGTGAAGGGTCAAATGAGCACTTATAAGCACACCAATGAGTTGTATCTGTACCTCCACAATAGTACCTGGTTGTCATAGCGACGCCGCAGGAAACTGCCGTGGCGTAATCTTCTACGCGACAC
>JAUCMU010000024.1:8529026-8580803 GCA_032275025.1 Enteromius treurensis
TATATTAGTGGTGGGCCATTATCGGCATTAACATGCTGCTTGAACGTGAGACTCTTAATACACTATATACAAATATTGACGTTAATCTCTACACAAGGTTGTGTTGGGAGCTTGGTCTATACTACCCAAGTTATGATGACTTCATATTTTAGCCTTCATATTTTGTGTACCTAGCCGAATTGCATTGTACCCCTATTCGGACAGGACTAGTCTTCTAAACTACTGTACATGTGAGCTTCGATTCTTATCACCAGTTGTCCATGATCTTCATGTACCATTTCACATGGGACTAAGACCTCCGTGTTTATGAGAGGGTGTGTTTGTACATCTGTGCTTCACAGAGGTCACATGCTCTGTATGCGTGCATTGCTATAGTCATTCAGATTGATTACAAGCTAAATGTCTAGTACAGCAAAACCATGTTAATGTGTGCTTACTTTAGTTCAACTATTATGATTTTTATTTGTAGTTAACCCATGTTTAATTTTGATAATTAAAGCATATGTAACCGAGTGCAGGAATGAACGTGAGTAATCTTACCCGATACTGATATTACAATAGTCTGTCTTAACAGTTTACGTGATCTGGCTCTTTATTTCTATTTCTTTCTTTCTTTTATATATCAAAAAATATTAAACGTGTGTGTGTGATAAGAGCATCTACAGCAAATCCCGTTGGCTAAAACACACAAGGAAACGCGTTGTGAAAAATAATATCATAGACATGGCATTTGGACTGAATGATCACAGAGGTTATGAGAGAAAAAACACAGACATGGCAGATTCGGATAGGATTAAAATCACCGAGTACATCTGTGAAACAACATTCTCTAACAACCCCCTGTGAAACTAGTCCCGTCCGAATAGGGTTTTACTTTTAGTCATTATTTAGGTAGCACACATATTCTAAATGCCTTTGGCAGAATTCAAATGAGCCGTTTTAATCTACATTAATCTAGATTAAATCTGATTAATTATCTGATTTCTGCCAACATGAGGTCAGGAGACTTGTCAGTCAATAAATAAGAAAACAAAGTAACTGCCGTAACTTTTTGGAAAAATTAACTCAGTTATATTACTCAAAAATTAAAAAGTAATGCGTTACTTTACTAGTTACTTGGAAAAAGTAATATTATTACGTAACTCACGTCACTTGTTATACGTTACCCCCAACACTGTTTATGATGTATTATCATTGGTTACAATTATTCATGACATTGTACAATTCAAGGTGCGTTACAAGGCATAACTAATGCATTAAAACAAATCTTACAACGCATTTAATATAAAGGCATTAAGTGTGTTAGCTAATAATAATTAACTTTTTTTTTTTTATCTCTCTTTTTCTCTCTCTACAATAAAAATCTATTAAATTGTTTTATTTCATGAAACATTTTTAATATTATAATTTTATAATATTATTTGTAAATTATAATTACATATTATTAAAAATAAATTAATGTTAAATAATAACGTTTCACATTTATATATCACTACATAAGATATAAAATACATATACATATATATCCAGTTTTCTCCTATTCTCTTCATCATTTCTTGCCATCACTCCACTTCCAAAAAACGATTTAAATTTATATTACATTTATTTCTATAATTAATGATATTTTAGATTTTTATTTTACTATTGTAGTATTGTAGATAGTAATTACACATAAATACATTTTTATATTCAATACAGAAAAATGTCTTGACCCAGTTACCTCCTCTTCTCTCATTGCTAGTGATCTCCCCACTTTCCTTGTCAAAACAAAAAAGAATTTAAAGCAGGAAAAAAAAAGAATTTTCTTTACTTTTTTACCCTTTAAGGTTTGAGGTACAAAGGAACACTCTCTGAATTTCTCACTAAAAGCCCTTGAGAAAGTGAGGAAAAAGATGGTTGGCGACAGACTCAAACAGAAAGTTTGCATAAATAATAAACAGATTTAATACTAACTGCTCCATCTGCACTAGCTGCCAAGACATCACTTCACACAGCCGGGGAGACAGTAGGGAGAGCAGTCATATAGTTTTGGGTAGATTTATCAATAATGCATTGTAAGCTCGGTTGAAAACATCCCCCCAAGCTCCAGCAATGAGGGGATGACTCAGCCACTGACGGCAAACAATCGCACCAAAGGAGCATGTCCAGCAAGTCCTTATTTAACCTTCATCACTGTACATTATTTCAGACTTTCTTCAAGGTTAGTACATACATCAAAGACCTTGAACTCTGACATTGTTAACTAGCGTGTAGGGAAGGAGATCGCAGGAGACGCGTAGAATCCAATAAAATACTTTTTAATTATAAACAGAATGGAATTATACAAGACATAAAGACGCTCAAATAACATTAATCACAGACAAGGGTAGAACTAAACAGACAGGGTATAAATACACAAGGACATAATGATCAGAACTCAAAACAGCAGGGAAATACAGGAGGAGACTAATGAACTAATGATAACTTTGAAAACAGGAACTACCAAATAAGGCCATACACGATGAAACTCAAAATCAAAGTAGAGCCACGAAAACTAAACTAACCAGACAGACTATGTAATATTACCTCCTCACTCCGGAAAGGCACGATACAATAGACTTATGCAGGCCTACAATAACACCAATAACAAAAACAACAGGGGTGGGAGCACTGAAGGCTGGAAGGGGGCAGAGTCATTGACTGCCTCCAGGGCAGACCAGGAGTCTTAGGCGACCTTGGCGGATCAGGAGTCTCGGAAGGCCATGGCGGATCAGGAGCCTTGGAATGCCATGGAAGATCAGGATCTTTGGGAGGAAATGGCGGATCAGGAGTCTTAGGAGGCCATGGTGGATCAGGAGTCTCGGAAGGCCAGGGCGGATCAGGATCTTTGGGAGGACATGGTGGATCAGGAGCCTCGGAAGGCCATGGCGGATCAGGATCTTTGGGAGGACATGGCGGATCAGGAGTCTTAGGAGGCCATGGTGGATCAGGAGTCTCGGAAGGCCAGGGCGGATCAGGAACCCTGGGAGGACATGGTGGATCTGGATTGGCACCACTCTTGGACATAAGAAGGAAACTGGACTTTCAGGGATCAGGATCAGCACTCTTGGCCCAGAATGCGGAACGGAATCCGCGGGGAAATGGATCGCTTCTGATGTGTGTTCTGGCGGCGTGGTACTCTGATGGCGTGGACATTGGGCGGTGCGTTCTCTGACGGCGCGCTATCTGACGGCTGCTTCGGCAGCGCGCTCTCTGACGGGAGTTCTGGCATCGGACGGCGGTCTGGCAGCATGTTCTCTGACAGGCACTCTGGCAGCGTGAACCTTGGAGGCTCTAGGCTGAAGACAGTAACTGAGTTGGGTGGAGACGAGTGGTCGGAACCTTTGGACAGGTATGCGGAGGATTCGGGTGGGAAGCGAGCTAGCCAGCCTTGGAGGGTTTTGGATCGGACTGGACAAAAACTTTCGGAAAAATTTGCTTCAACAAGGAATTTGGACTTAAATCTAGGACATGATTAATTAACTCGATCAAGGAAAATGCATTCGTAGGAATATCGTGGCCGATAGTGTCTTTGTCCAGCCCCAACCAAAAACACACTCCGAGGCATTCATCTGGCCAGCTCAACTCTGCAGCGATTTCTAAGAACTCCTCCACATCATCCAAATCGCCTTTCCTAATAATGAGCTAATTAGGAAGTTTCACTATGCATACGGCAAAAAAAAGATCCTGCCAGAGTGCCTCAGAAAAAAGGGGTGGGTCAGCGGAGCTCGTGAAGATTTAAAGGGGAAGAACACAGAAGAGAGTGATTTCTAAAAAGCTGTTTTTGACAGGGTAAAATTATAAAACAAACTATATTACAAAAATTTCCATTAAGACCCTAAAGAATCATATTAGCTTGTGGAAAATTGGCTTTGTGTGAACTAAACAGACTGACTACGTAACAGACATTAGGCTTTACAGGTCTCTAAAATCAGGAAGAGGAAAATGTTTAGACAATCCTAATTTATCTTCACTTTAAAAAGGTACATGCTTGTTCATCCTGTGTAATGAGCGTATATGTATTCATGGTGTACATTAGAACTGGTGTATTTTCACATGATGGGTGCCTGGAGAGAGACAGGAAGACAGGTCTTACTTAATGAAGGCCGGAGGCATGTCTCTCTTCATAATCTTGTCTTCTGTGGTCTGTACCGTCTCCTTCCCCACCTGAGAACACATGTCAAACAAGCTTGTTTACAACATGCATAATGAGATCATTCAATACCTTTCTTTTTTTCTGACACCAGTCTCCACTCAAAAAGGTTATACACACTCATAGGCAAAAGCTTCAACCCTTAGACAGACCAGATTGACACAGCTTGTGAATGGGGTCACTCTGAGTGTCTGGACACAATATGGGCCTTGGATGAGCCCTAAGGCTGATCTACCACTCGCTGTCTGGGATGCTGCCAATATTTCCAGCTGTCCAGTCTGAAACAACAACCCATGCTGCTCATCTTCCATTGCCACACCCAGTTTTTGATTATTCACAAAATGAAAAGGAAGATGCAATCAACAAATCTACAATTAGGTAAAAAATAAAATGAATCTTTTAAAATAAATAAATAAATGAAAATGAAAAACAAAAACAAAGCTAAACTAAGAGAAAAATAAAACAAAAAATAAAAACTTAACTAAAACCGAAAAAAACTAAACGAGTAACAAAACAAACAATAAAACAAAAAAAAGACAAAACAAGAGATACATCAATAAAAATAAAACAGAACAAACCAAAATAAAAACAAGAAAAAACTACAGTAAATTAATAAAACAAAAAACTAAACTAAATGAAATGAAAACACAAACTAATCTAAATTGAAAGGGAAAAACAAATTTAACTAAACTAAAACCAAACCAAAGGGGGGAAAAAACTAAAGGAAAAGACCTAAGAATAATAATTAAATAAAAAATATGATTTTTTAATGTTAGCAATGTTAGACCATGTTATTACACTCTTTTCAGATTCAATTATGTATTTATTTAATTTCATTTATATCAATTTCCACAAATCAGTTCAAACTGTCAGTCTTATGTTTATATATATTAAAGATTTTCAGTGTCTATGCAAAAAAAGTGCACAAATTATTTCTTACATATCAGCAAAACCATTGCTTGATTTTTTTAACCCACAATCCAGAGGTGACAAGATATCAGACCACACACACATGCTCCAGTCCACGTGGTCTATTAGCCCTTTCACTGGACATCAGGAATGACATTACAGTGTCCTTCTTTAGAGTCCACTAATGCAGAGATAGCAGCATAACAGAGAGATGTTTGTTATCTCCATTCGGCACATTGCCACATCCCGCCTGCTCTTTTTTCCAATGATGTAATTACACAGAGGCAGTCACATTCACTTTTCTATCCTCCATCTCTAAATCATATTTGAAAAAGATTTTTCAGCTCCCATCAAGCTTTTCATGAGTTGACATTTGAAAAATATATTTATAGAGAGAGAGCTTTTATTTGATTGGATGGGTGAAAATAGCAGGGAATAACAATGAGAAGAGAAACAGGCGCAAGTAGTAAATAATAGAGTACATTGATTTAAGGCCGATGACCTGCTAAGGACCATTGATCGCATTGTAATGTGCAAAGAATCTAGTTGTATATGGATGGTGCTTTTGTAGTGCAGTGCGCTCTTTTACTAAGTCCTAATTGGGTGAAGGGGACTCATAAATAAGGCTAACTGGGTTAACTGCTGGGTTAAAGTGGGAACAGATATCACATATGCACACACAGCAGCCAGTCACAAACATCCGCCCTGTGCACGCTGGGATGAATGCTGCACGGCCTGTTTGATACATGTATTCAACAGAATGAAAAGTCTTTCTCGTTAAACATGGAGTCCCCTTTCAAAAAACATGCAACGGTTAAAATGTTATGTGGTCAGGGGGTTGAACACTTGCGCTTATTATTTTCTCAGTATCTGAGGATTATTATTATCATCTACTGGCACCATACTGAAACACTCTTTTCAATGGGGCCTCCACCTCACGCTTCTCTTGAGATACTGGACCTGCAACCACATTCCACACAGTTATTCTTAGCTCAGTGTCCTGGTCTATAAGGCCATCCGAGGGGCAAGAAGTAATGGTGGTAAATAAGAACCCACTAACAACTTAGTTAGGGGTTTACCAACATCTGAAAACAAACTCAGATAAGAGAAATTTAACATGTAACTATAAAAAACTAGGTTAAATAAAAAGTTTTGGCATATAGGCAAGAGCATAATGGCACAGAGGAGATATACCAAGAACCACTTTCAGATAAAATTTTTCTATTTAGTGAATGTTTGAAAAGATCATAGCCAATCAAAATCCTCTATTTAAGCTTTTACTCCATAACTCAATAATATCCGTTAATATGGATACCAATACTGTCACAGGCTGGAAGATAATATAATTATCATTATGGGTTTTGGGGGTAGTTGTGGCCTAATGGATAGGGAGTTGGACTTGAAACCCGAATGTCACGGGTTCAAGTCCCAGGTCCGGCTGGGATTGTAGATGGGGGGAGTGAATATCCAGTTCCTGGCTGCCCACCGCTCCGGGTGTTTGTTCAAGCTGTGTGTGTGTGTGATTGTTCACTTCTCACTGCTTTGTGTTAAACGCAGAGCAAAAAATTCCTTGTATAGTCCTTTCCTTCCCTTTTGTTCTTGTTGTACAAGCCTTTATCCTGATGGTTTCGTCTTTGTGTGGGTGACACTGTACCCAGTCACTGTCTAAAATTTTGCAACAGCAATCTATTTCACCCCCAGTAATTTTCTTTTTCAGTGTAGTGGCATGTGACAGCAACAGGGCAGCGCAAAATCCACCTGTTAAATAAAGTGATTATAACAGGCGATGCCATGTTGAATTATGACACTGAATTATAAAAACTGATCTGATATTTGACATCTGACATGAAGTCCACTGGTGTGTGAGGGTTGTACCGGACACATACACACAGTGAGAATGTGACAGCACCTGCAGTAAGATGCCTCTCCCTCAGCCTAAAGCAGAGCGGGTGCGACTGCATTCTCTCTTCATGATGGCTGTTTATATAACAAGGCTCCCGGTCTTTCACAGCCCTCTGTCATCTGTTGACTGTTTACGCTTGAACTCAAAAGTATCTCTCATTGATTCCCACAACCTCCACAAAGACTCACGACTCCTTTAAAGGGAAACTCTGCACACACGCCGGGGGATCCATAAAAGGTTTGACTTTATAAAACGGGCCTCAGACACGCATTTGGCAATTTTGGTGGTGTCAGACAAAGCATATGGGTAACAGAAAGATAGACTCAAGAGGCATTAGTGCATTGATTGTGTACTTTTGATGCATAATTAATGCAGAGGGCGTAAAGCAGTTGTAGATTCACTAAAAGGCTTTTTGATCTCAGGTGCATTAGTGCTGTGATAATGGCTTTTCAGAGAGCAGCCCAGGTCAGCAGCTGCTCTGGCTCCTGTCTATCTGTCGGATTTCGTTAAAGACAATTCAGATCATTTCGGCAAACAGGACTGAGGAAGCCAGACTTTAAGGAATTGTGCTTTGCAGACAATTACATAAAGGAGAAGCTCAAGCAACACTTTAGTATATGGACCAATTCGTATTATTAACTAGGTGCTTCACGCCTGTTATTAATATATTAGCTGTTGACCATATTCTAAATCCTTAATTCTAAGTAATACCTAAACTTAATAACTACCTTACAAAATATTAATAAGCAGCAAATTAGGAGAATACTGAGGTGCAAGTTGTAGATAATGGATCGTTAGCAAAAAGTGTGACCTAAGAGTCTGTTTTGAGATTTATAGGTAATGTTTGTCACTTCAGCAAAAGTGATATACCAATATAGAGGGTTTTTTGTTTTTGGTTATTGATCAAATATACTGTTCTATGTCCAATTGGCTGATTATCTTTATCTTCACCTTGATCCCTCATCCTCAGTTCTTTATCAACAGTTTTGTAAATTATTATATATAATTTGTAGTTATGTTTCATTTATTTTAAAGCAAGGATTAATTGAACTTATCAAAAGTGTCAGAAGACATTTTTAATATTGCAAAAGATTTCTATTTTGAACACGAGAAATGTTTTGATATTTCAAAATAAAAATTCTAAAAATATATATTTAATTAAAAAAAAGATTTTAAATTGTAATAACACTTTACAATATTATTGTGAATATTTTACTGTATTTTATTAACAAATATATGCAGCTTTAGAAAGCATAAGAGACTTTTTTTCAAACACAATTATGCCCTTCCAGACTCTATCTAGGAAGCAAAACGAAGTAGCAGAGTTTGGTATTACCAGGCTAATATACCACAGTGGTCGATACTTCCTTCATTTTGTTACGGCTAAGTTTTAAGAAATGTATAAATAACAGTAATTTCAAACAGATACAAATTTTAAAAAGCGTATACATATGTCACACTTAAAATCATCTCAGCCCTCATAAACAAGCTGTGTAGATTCTCATCTATATTGTGATTAACAGAAATTAGACTGGATGCATACATTCAAGCCACTCAAAATATATTCTCTATAGTCAAGGCTAGATTTACTTTGTGAAGAAGTCACAATGGAGACTTGCTTTAAAAAGAATATGCCTGTTTAAAGTACTTGAGGGATTATGGGAGCTGAGGGAAGCAAACTGCAAACATGTTTATGCTTGTGTCATCAGTGTGGGTCTTACTATGACATTGTGATAGATGTGTATGAATGACTGGGATTATCTGCAATTTAACACATTTCAAAGGGCTTCACCTCCTCTCACACAATCTTTGCTACAATCTGTATTGTTAAAAGCGCTATATAAATAAAAGTGACTTGACTTGACTTGGCTTGACAATCATTTTATCACTGAGGGTGTTTTCCATGCATGTGGCAATTCACTAATGCACTGGAGTTTGGCTTAGGGTTACCAGGTTGCGTCTTTAATCACTGCATTTTGCTGCTGAATGTACAGTTAAAACAACAGCAGCAGTTTATATATACCATAGCTTTGCACTGCTGCTGACTCCAAAGGGAGTCTAAGAGCTTAGCCATGGATGACATAAACGGCACACATTTACAAATGCATATGGCACATGGATGGTATGCCAATGGCTCTCTTCCAAAGCTCTGTGACAGACTTGGCTGAAAAGACAGACAGACAGAGATGTAGACTCCCCTCCATGCCAGACCCCTGCTGTCTTCTCCGTTAAGATCCAGAAAAAGCACTCAGAGAGAAGGAGATAAAATAACTCAAATAGTTTATATGAATCTAGGTGGATCTACTCTTCACTGGCTTCATTCCAGCCTATCCATACACAGCAGTGATCGTTAAACAGTTCAAGTTGTAGACTAAAACCAAATATGGTTCTGGATTGTATCTATTACCTATATAACCATAAAGCTATGTAAGTAGCGAGAGTCAACATTACAATAAACAATTACACATTAAATTCCTAATTTGTAACAATTATAGGGTCATTATCTACATATTAGTTAACTAATATGCATATAATCTAATCTCTCACCACAATCCTAGAGTGGACCAGAGAATGTTGATAATCTAAACATAGCACAGTCTCCAAGATACAGACCGTTCTTTGCAGTGAGAAGAGATATAAAGCCTCTTCCCTCAGCCGTGATTTCGAAGCTTGGCTGATGTGCTGGACACTTCAGCAGTAACAGGTGCTGCATATGAGGGGGATCGGGTGTGTCTCCAGTGAAGTCGCTGATACCTTAGACTTCCTCAAGCCAGCAGGGAGTCACTTTCCCTGTGCATGAAACACCCTTCCAGCCATGCACTCTGAGGCTGTGTTACTTCCCAGGCTAGAAGACCTATTTATTCCCGGCAAAAAATGCTCACTCCCTATTTGTGACTTACTCACGTACATTAGGAGGATATTTTTCACGTTGCTTTACTTAATGACGGCTGGGAGTACATTATCTTGTTACAAACAAACAAGAAGAAATAGCCTAATACTTGACAGCACTTCTGACCTCTCATCACAGGCCCACATATTTGTGAGAACATACTGTATACAACTCACAATAGAATAAAATAGAATAGAATAGAGGTATACAGTCAGGTATAGGGGTTCTTAAAACCAAATACGTTCCAGATGGCTGAAGGCATTAAAACACTAACATTACAGAGATGAGAGAAGAATAGAATAGAGTAGAATATAGAATAGAATAGAACATTTAACAAAGAAGGATCAAGTGCTTTATTATTCTAAGAAAGTTATTTTAAACACACACACACACACACACACACGAATAGAATAGAACAGAACAGAACAGAATAGAATGTGATAGAATAGAATAGAATAGAATAGAACAGAATAGATCTACAGGTACAGTTATTAAAACAAATATGTTTATGATGAATGAAGGCATTAAAACACTTTACACATTACAGAACAGAACAGAAAAGAATACAATAGATTAGAAAGGAATAAAACAGAACAGAATAGAACCTAATAGAATGCCAGCTTGTTCACATCAGAAATGTCAAAATCAAACTCATAAATAATATACTTGATTATATATATTTTCAGTACAACATTACTTTCTACATAACTACATGCAGCACACTCAGCTAGCAATCCAATTAATTCTTTAAAAATATTTACTGCAGTATTAACAGATTGTTATAATTTTCTTTAAATAAAGACTCAATTATTGAGACCAGGCAAGAAGGAGAACATACCAGCAAGGTTCTATCCGGTTGCTGTGGGGACACTGGGAAAATAATGGCACAACACTCTTGGAAGTTTCCAAGATTGATGATTTTGTTTTTGTTCCTCTAAACAGACTGACTCCTTGTACAGAGAAGAAGAATATAGCCCACCTATAAAGACTCTGCTATTCCACAATTACTTCACCTATATCATGAGGAACATCCCATGCATGATGCATATGATGAGCATCACAGCTTCCAACCAGTTCACTTGTTCACTGTACTGTAACTACTCCTACACAGGATAATGCATTTAGGGGATGTCTAATCATGAAAGTATTGGAAGTTTACAGCGTCTCTTTAACAATACTGTACATTTATTATCTTATTTTTTAGATGAAGGATGTTTAGTTTGTGTTTGAACTATGTTTTAGGATAAAAAAAATCAGAAATCCGACACTGCCTAACACTTCCCTGACACATGCTCTGCTTCAGTCCACTGACCCACTGAAGACCATGTGTTTACAGCAACATTATTTCCTTTAAGCAAAAATGAAGAAAGTCAAACAATTATTCATTATTATTATAGATGTGAAAACCAAAATAACATCAGTATGATCAGTTTACACTGACTGTTGGTATTTTCAACTCCTTTTGCAACACATTTACCCGATCAGATCACGACCTTTCACCCTCCCCAAAACAGCCACGGTTAAAAATAATTTCCACCTAAATACCACAGTGTTATTGCTACTAAAACAATGCAATACATTTTCACAGGAAACTTTGTGTCAACCACTGTCAGGAAAAAGAAACAACGTGACAAACATGACAAAGTTTCATACTAAGTGAAGAAGACCTCATTTTTTAATATGATGTAGCAGCAATAACTGCAGTGCCGATGGTATTTAGGAAGAAAGTGTGGTTACCATGGTAATTTTTTATAAGGGGATACGTTTTAACGCAATGAAGTGCACGTTGATAAAGATAACAAGACAAACTAAAGATGCTGTATGGATGACAGGACTCTCACCCGCACGAGGTTGCTGACAGCCGCTTGCACTGCCGCCACTGGGCCGGTGAGATCTGGGATGGCTTTCCCATCAACTTCTCCCTCCTCGTGCATGATAACCAAGTGGGATATCTGCTGAGCCACCGGCTCCAAGATACTCTCTATCGTCTTGGTGTGGAAAACTGGCATCCTGAAATCACAATATCCTCAGCACAAGTGAGAAAAAGGCACGAGTTCGCTCTGTCCTGCGCTTTCCCCCGTTATTTCTTCCAAGGGCACCACGATCCAAGCGTCTATTCCACTCATGCAGAGAAATCCCAAAACGCCTCCTCAACGACCGACGCCTTCTTATGGATAACCAAAGCACGGCGCCGGTGAGCGCGAGGGAACACACGACTTTAAAGAGCCAACGCTCGTCAACCAATCAGCGCCAAGGTTTCACGTCAAGCGGACTATCTGATTGGTGCACGCTGACGCTGTCTCCACTCTCCTCCGCCCCTCCCTACCTGTGCTAAGAGCTTCCTTGACTACGTCATCCAGGCAGTGGCCAAAAAGGGAATGCGTCGGGCTGGAATGACAAAGTGAGGATTCCGTGGATTACATTTGGCTTAATGATAGGTAATGGTGTTAGTGAAACGGCAACAAGTAAATGATACTCAATGACAGACCATGCAAGCATGTCTATACTTAGGCTGCAGCGTACATCTGCTGAGCTGATGTCTCCTTCACGTGATAATGTCTGCGTGACGGAATGAAATGAGTAGTTGGACAACTAATTAATCTTTGTTTTAGAAGATAATGCTGATTAATAACACACAAGATTCAGAGGTGCACATCTGATAAACGTCCTTGTGATATAGTCTGAAACCTAAAGGCTACTTTCAAGGTATAAATAAAGGATACACATACATAGCCCATCTGTATGTACGCAAAAGTTTTTCAGGAGTAAGTTTTTTAATGTTTTTTTTAAAGTGTTTTTTAAACCATCCTTGCTTTATAAAAATATTTATTTCTATAATTTCTTTTTTTAAAATTCAATAATGTTACAAAAGCTTTTTATATCAGATAAATGATCTTTGGATCTTGCTATCCATCAAATAATATAGCAAGATGTGAAATATTACAATTTAAACATATGTATTCTATTTGTCTGTGCATGTTTTTTCTCTCTCAAAGATTCTGTGCCCATTGACTTGCATTATATGACTGACAGACTGCAACCATTTAAGTCACCTACATCTTGTATGCCCTGGGAGTAAGCAGATAAACTGAAAATCTTTGGGTGAACTATCTGTTTAGTTCTTTAAAAAAAAAAATCTTACTTTCACTAAATATTTTACCCATACTTTTAGATGTGACCACTTGCAAACTGTACAAGAATGTATAAATTAAGTGCAATTAATATATTAAAAAACTGAAGTGCATTTATATGTTTGTATTATATATATATATATATTTATTTTTTTTTTTTTTTTTTTTGTAACATGGTGAGATTTTCTTAATGAGAAATTCTTGATTTGAGGCTAAGCACTGAATGCTTAATATATTTACCTTGTTTGGTTTAACTTAATAGACAATGTGTTTAGAGTCAGGAATAACATTTGGTTAAAAGGAGTCTGACTCCCCAGAATGACAAAGGCAAAGGGGCAGGACATAATTTAGATGTCTGATGATGTGTTTAGGATCTCCAGGAAAATAGTTTCAGCATCATAATTATATATAATTCACCGGTTAGGTCTTTAGACAAGTAAGACTCCCCCTGTGACTTTGTTTCAGGCACCATTCAGTGCTCAGGAAACACAAGGCAGCTGTAAGGCAACCAAATAAGGTGGGATTTCAGATGGAGGAGCACAGAGAGGTGCCTTGCAACACTAATAAGGTAAACTGTTTATTATGTAACTAGCAGCTGCCACTGAAACTTGTAAGTGCAGAGTCGCTTAGGGATGCTGCTTGCGTATCTAGGACGTCGTCTGCAGTCTCTCAATGTTGTCAAACTTGACAAGAGAACTCCTGCTTTGGCTGTGCGTTTAAACTCTTTCAGACAACAAAGGCTGTCAAGACATTAATATGTCTCTTATAAACTATAATAAATGGCTAATATTCAAACAATATACATGCTTATAAGCAACTAATAGGTGTAACCGTAAAAAAAATAAAAAGTGTAACCACTGTTTGTATTGAAATAGAACGGTAAAGAATTGGACCCATTTTAGCCAAGGTGAGTAATGCTGTGCTAAGCAATTTCATGTGATCCAGCCCTACTGCTGACTAGTCCATATTTGCTGCATTTGGCCCATTGGATTTGATCACATTGTTTTCTCTATCACACAAACACACTTGCTTACTCGTGCACTTTTAAACATGCAAAAAAAAAAAAAACAACCTATAAGAAAAATACAAAATAATTAAATCAATATAAAAGCACAAGATGTCTTTTAGATGTTTCTCAAATATAATGCTGATAATCTGATCATTGAGATTTATACAAACTTCAATAACCAAATCAAAATCGTGGCAGTTTCGCATCAATAAAGCACTTCATTTTCTGCATATATAATTACATTAATAATATTTGATAACTGCAGCCACTAAATGGCACACCTTGAAGCATCAAACTAATGTTCTTCATTAGGTTTTATGACTTAGACTTGCTTTAGTTATGTATAATTAACAGTGTGTCTGTGAATACCCTTTTAATGAGACTATGGAATATGACAGAAATAAGAATCTTCTACTAAACCAAGAACATCACAACAGAAATCTGCATGAAATGAAATTCCAGTATATAATAAGAAAATTGCTATTTTTCCATTGTTCTTGTAATGAAGTAGCCCCGGCACAGCTTTTTTTTTTTTTTACCGCCAGCTCTTGCAAGGTTATATCCCGCACTCACTACTTTCACTCTTTGTTCACCTACTGTCCATTTAAAATAAATTTCTTCCCAACCCGACCCTTCCTGATAAATTTAGGTTTCCAGAATCTCACATTCAAATCTCTGCCACCAAAAGAAAGAGATAGCCTGAACAAATAAAAGTGTAGCCTGCAGGAAATTGTATTTGTTAATTTATTCATTCAGTCTTGAAGTAATTGACAGCAAAATGTTAAGTTTAACATTTTGCTGCCAACAAAGTAGGAAAATAAGGTATTACGGACAAAAAAAAAAAAAAAAAAGTACAACACATTTTATTCATCTTGTCATGATACAAGATCTTAAACATTTACCAAAAATACTATTAATAACAATAATAATAGTTATATATAGGAGTCTTAAATTAAATAATAATAGTTCAACATTTGGCTTAGCTAGTAGAAAAAGGCACAGATAAATACGGCATCTGTTATTTAAAATTTATAGGCTAAGAAAAATATTAACAAAACCGCATCTACACTTTGCACCCAGACTGGATCTGGGTCTGGAGCGGGCTCAGAGGATTCTGGAACTGGCGCAGGCACACAGACTGGCTCTGGGGTGAGCTCTGCAGAAGGGGTTTCCGAACTGGACTCTTTAGGCTCACGGACTGGAGCGGGCTCTGGAGTGGACTCCTTAGGCTCATGAACTGGAGTGGATTAAGAGGAATCCTAGATTGGAGAGGGCTCTAGAGCGGCCCATGCACACAGAACAGCCCTGAGATAATAAAAAAATAAAAATAAATTAACCTTCTTAATTATGGCAGCAGCTGCGAGATTGGGGAACTCAAGATCTGAGACCACCAGAGTTGGTTCCTCCAGGACAACCTGGCTCAAGACCACCAAAGTTGGGTCCTCCAGGAACACCGGATTCGACCTTGTGCTGTCCTCCTTCTCAACCCTTGTTTCTCAATATGAGTTAGAATGCCAGGGCTAGTGGGGAAATGCCTGAGGAGGGGTACAGACTGTCCCGGTGTAGCCCACAAACTACAATCCAGATATTTCACAAACCCCCAGAAATCCAGGATTTCTTATCCGTCCATCTCCTATTGGGGCAGAGAATCATCTAAGAAAGTATTTAAGAAATCCTTGAGCGTCCCATCATTATGTCCCTGTCCTATGCCAGAAAAACTTGGCGAACTCTCCTAGCGCCCATGCCTGCTGGGGCAGCGATAACAACTGCTTCAGTCGGCCCATCCTGTCCTTTAACTGTGGCAGGGGGAGAGATTCAGACATCCATTACTCCAAAAAAAAAAAAAAAACACTGCTGGATCTGGCTGTATTGTTCTGTCACAAATGCACAGAACAACAAATCCATCTGCAGTTAGTTCTTTTTAGTTAAATTAAAAAAGACAAAAATCCAGGACAGAAGACAGCCATTGAAGCAGTACACAGAGTAACACAGACAACATTACAGCAACTTAATACAAACTAAACAGAGTATATATAGAGTAATGACAAGCAGGTGGAAGTGATCAAACAGCTGAAAACAATGACAATTAGCGGTGTACTAAGGATGTGGGAAACAAAGTTCAGAAACAAACAAAGAAAACTACAAAAAGGAGCCCTCTGGTGGCTGTTTAAGACATGACAGCCACCGACTGTGACAGGGGCAATAATTTCATGTATTTTATAAACAAAAGTAATCTAATAATAATAATAATAACAGGCCTAAAAAATGAAGAATGTAACAGGTCTTCATTAATTGGAAATGCTAGATCCACTTAATGTTAAATATCATGCACAGAAAAAATGTAGTTTTCATAGAATTGAAAAAACAAAACAATCATAAACTGTCATATTTGGCACTGTCATATAAATGTGCCTTTTTCGAAGCTGCTTGATTGATTGCTTGAAAAATTGATAGCTAAAATGTAGGCGTTAAGCCCCCCTTAGCACCTCCAACAAAACAATCCTGGAGCCTCCACTGAGCAGTGCCCTCCAGTGTGCGATGAGAATCGTTACAGACCTCAAAAACACATCTAGCATAAAGCAGCGGCTGGTGTATATAAACACCTGTTGGCGTGAAACTAGTTAATTGGCTAAAAATATGTTGATATACTAATAAAAAATTGTATTAGTATATCAACATATTTTTAGCCAATTGACTAACTAAAAAAACATAATGATAAAAAATCTGCACAACTAAACACAAATTAGACAGTATAACATAATTAGGACAGCGTTAAAATACTAATTTGATTTGATACATAGTATGGATAGTTGATGTTTAAATATAGCTAACCTTAAATGGTCTGCTATAGCGAAGGATGTTGACGAGGTGTTTGTTTTGCTATATGTTATGGAAACAATGAGTTTGCTGTGTTATATATATTTCACAGTAAACCACACTCGTTCCTTTTAAGGTCAAGTGCTTTACTTTAATAATCATATTGTATTCTTGGTAAGAGGAAGGATATTATGTTTCAGTCTACATATAGCCTTGGGTGGTTCAGTACTTCCACCTTTTTTCTCACGTTACCATGTTTTTTTAAATTTATTTTAAGGCCAACTATTGCAATTAAGAATTTTTTTTCTGCTTAGTTTCTCACCGACACTTCCTCAAAACTATCATCTTCTTGTACACAATAGCATGTGGTTCTTCTCAGGAAATTTCTCAGCAGTTGAAATGCATCTCACCACTAATTCACACCAATGGTTAGTATATGTCTTCAACATCAATGTACTGTAATGCACACATGTATACGGGAGACCGAGGCTAGTTGTCACAAACTCAAAGGCTGTAATGCACTACATTTTTATCTTGATTTGCAGTTTAGGAAAGTCAACAATATTGCTAAAAGTCAGAGCCAGAGAATGTTCTATTCCATAGAAAATCATATATCGTGGGCATAGAGAATCATTTTTTAGCTTCATACTAAAATCAGGGAAAAAAGAACATGTTGACCTTTTGTGATAACATGTCCAGTTTTTACCATACAGTTTCTAATTACAATTCGTTTATTGGGATATGAATATTTAAAAAGATAGTTTCCAAAAAGAAAGAAAAAGTCATTCCAAACCTGAATGACTTTCTTTTTTTGTAGAACACAAAAGATGGTATTTCAAAGATTGCTCTTAATGAAATTGTTGCCAATTGACTTCCATTGTATGGACAAAAAAGAAAGAAAGAAAAACACTGTCATTTTTCAAAATATCCTACAGTATGTGTTCCATGGTTGGAGGATCGTGAGTAATTGAGGATTACATTTTTATTTTTAGGTTAACTGTCCATTTAAGAAAGCAGATGTTGTCAAGTTTCACCCAGGAAGTAATAGAATGCAGGAATTACCAAACAATAATTCTCCTTTATTTACTAGGCCTACATCAGACATCAGTAGAAACCATATAACGAATAGACTGGACCGAGAACCTTGGGAAAAACACACCTTGCATACAAGACATGACGAGGGGAGAACACAAGACACCTGGGGGGCTGGGAACAAATTAACACAAAGAACAGGAACAACCAAATAAGGGCAAAGGCGGACACATGGGGAAAAAACACAGAATACATGACAGATGTGCACTGCTAGACCATGTCTAAAAAAAATGATTGCACATCAGTTAGAATAATAGATGAAAGAATAGATAAATAATAGGTTAACTTGTTCATAAATGCTTAAAAAGAATGCACTGTAAAAACATTTCAAGGGCTTTCAACTAATTATAGTTTAGTAACAAGTTCCATAGAAATTTTACGTTACGTCAATTTCTGACTAACTGACACTAACTGACACAGTTTTATAGATTAAGCAAGGTGAAAGACCTCATTCCCTTTATTTAAACTTCCCTCGGATGTTTTGCTAAATTTGGTCTAAATTTAAGTACAAATATTTATTCAGCACTGTAACTAGACTAACTTAACATTAGGCCACCTGACGCATTCACTTTACATACATCTCTTCAGATAACTTATACAACCCATAAAACACTTTCAAAATTTTCATATAAAAAAAAAAAAATGAATACATTGCATGATTTTCTTGTTAAATTTAGTCTAAAAATAACATTTATTTAGCACACTCAGGCGCTTGCACGGGTAGAATGATCTTAGTGTTGGCTTAATTATTTATTTATTATTTTTTATTAGTTTAGTCAACACTTAGGCTAGCAGTCCAAATGTTGAGTGGATTTGAAAATAGCCATTCATTTAATGTTTTTAGAATATATATTTTTGCTGACTAAATATAATATGTCTTCTCAACTAAGCCCAAGCAATGAAATTAGTTCCACTAAAATTATTTTGCCCTTCCAACATTTTGTTACCTGGATTTTTTACATTGTGAACACTCATCGGTTAGTTGTAATTTAGAGACATGTTTGATACAAGAAATAATATGATCCAAAATGAGTGAATGAAATTAAAACTTGAAGAGATTTAAAACCAGTTTAATGTCAAATAAAATGGTGTTTTAATACAATGAAGTGTCATAAAAACAAAAAGAAGGATCATTTTGTATTAAAATAAATGACTGTTTTACAAACAGATCTATGTGTGTAGAAATAAATAAATACATTCATATATACATTGTTGCAATGAATTAAATATTAAATAGTGTATAAAAAGTAACAAATTTAAAATAAATGTAAATATTGTTTAGAAAGGTATACAAAGACAAAATACATCATTTACAGTTCTCAAAAACTGAACATAGGTCCTCGTTATGTATCCTTCATACACTGGTATCACCATTCAATAAATTATAACACTATCAAAGATGTTTCCTATTGATTACAGTAGCTGCCATATATAATCTAAATGGTATAAATAATTGGCATGTATTCTGCACAGAATATAACATTACCCTGAGTGGCTAAGTTTCTGAGCAATGCTCACATTTATGTTGTAAAGTGAGCCTGTCATTATTAATCCTTTTGTGGAAACCTGGAACCTGCAGTATATTTGGGTAAACCAGTATGCAGTGAGATCCAGTTATTGTAATTGCTGACTTTTGTGTAAACTCCTGGATTAAACTTTTTTGCACAGTCTTTTCCCCAGCTAATGATACCAAATAGGAACATGGTGTTATTTACTTCACACACCAAAGGCCCTCCGGAGTCACCCTGAAAGCAGACAAAACACATTCAGTTTTGTATTTCTTTTACTTGCCTAGGCCAAATGTAGTATTTATCAATCATCAGTAAAAACATCTGGTTTACCTGGCAACCATCTTCATCCCAGTTTCTACCAGCTGCGCACAACATGTTTTTATTGACCTCCTCCTTGCTGTAATATTTGTTCTGGCAATCATTCTGGGAAATAAGCTTCACTTGAGCCTGTTTCAGATATCGAGAGTACTCAAAGCCACCTTTAAAAAAAAAAAAGATAAAAAACAATGATGGCTTCTATGTTTATCTCACATATTACAATCCTGCCATTCAAAGTTGACGTCCAGAGTGACTAAATGACTTGATTACTAAAATCTTCAGCTACATTGTCTGAAAGATTTTAAGAGATCCAGTACAGTATGTTATGTAATAATCATAGGATGTTCAAGTTTGTTATATTTCATATCACGGATCAACTTTTTGGACTCTTATCTTATTGTTGTAGGAAAATGATCATTGTAATTGTTCTTAGACACATTATCTAGCTTAGCATACAGTCTGTGTGTGTGTGTATGTGTCATCTTACCAATTTGATGTCTTCCATAGCCAGCGATCTCGCAGTAAAATCCTGTGGGAAGCATCTGCTGGAAAGGGGGAAGGCATGCGGTCCTCACAGAGTCTGTCTTCACTGCACACTGTCCACTGCTGTCTTCTATCTTCAAAAGAGCTAAAAGAAGGGATGGCACTACTTATTATTCATGCACTCTTCTTTTAATTGCTGGAACAGTCAGACATAAAGCAAACATACCAATGTCGTTATTGAAGTCTTCAGTTTTGTAATTGTAGTCCTCATGGATCACAAGCTTGCTCACGTTGAATTGCTGCTCTTTGACAGCGTCCGTTTCATTGATGGCATTCTTTCCCAGATAGACTGAGTATCTCGTTATGCGTGTTTTCGTACTGTTTAACCAAAGAAAGAGTAAAATTATATGACATTTTATACCACATGCATTATGCTGTTTTATATTACACAACCCTTTAATCTGATCGCAGGATTCAGTGGTCTGATATTTCTTATTAAACGGGTTAATACTGTTGAAGTGTTCGTCTGTTTGTTTTGCATGCAGTAGTGGACTGTTTTTCTCTTAGTGGATGTTTTAAGATTATATTTGATGAGTAATAAGCAGGATGATGCTCTGTCAGCAAGTCATTATTGCAAAATAAAGCTGACAGGATGATAAAAGGCCCACACCCGAAGCGGACTGTGCTTTGTCTGATTACTTGTATAGAAGGTCAGATTTTTCTGTTAACAACAGGGTGACATACCCCTTAGGGAAGCAGTGGGCTGCAGTGAGGATCCAGCATGGTGCAATAAGAGTTCCTCCACAAACGAATCCCTCTCCTCTGAAGATAGCTGCAATCCAAGGCTGTGACTCAACAGTTGACCTTGTTCCTCCTATAATCTTTTTGAGGCGGTCCGAGCGTCGCTCGCCACACGTTGATTCTGAATAACAAAGAAACATCAGAGACATGAAGTCTGTGAGAAAATGTCATTTTCTAGGTTCTGTAAACCAGCCATGGTTGGGGATCTTCCTAACATTGCCTCTAAATGATTTTTTAGAGTTTAGAATAGGCAATAACATTAAATCAATTATTATTTTACCTGTGTCCTGCTTTGGTGGGTCAGATGTGGTTGGACTCGTGGTGGCTGAATAAACAAATGTAAGTCATATTAGTCAAACTGCTATCAATATTTTCCATGATTTATGATTTATCAAAAGAGATTGACTTCTACTTACTTGGTTTTAATCTCCTGTCGGAAATGTCACAGTATTGCCGAATATAACGGTTTCTTCTCTTCACAAAGCACCATGGCTGAATCTTGTTATTTGGATTTCTAAAATGGCAAAATCCAGAGGTCTTAGGCTTTTTTTTTTTGAAATCCCACAATATAGTGTTAAAATAATCTTAGTTTTCACTCTGCATAAATGGGCAACAGAAAATATTAAGAGAAAAATAGAATACCTGCAGTAGTTATGATTGCAGTTACTTAAGGAGACGTTTTGGCTTGAAAATGTATTCCATGGTACACATATCCGTCCATTGACTGTCACTGACACTTCGTTCTCGCTGTTCTCACTTCCATCAAGTATGCACTTACCTAAGAAGAGAAAAGTCATGATTAAACTTGTACTGTGCAAAAGCTTTCATAATGTGATAAAAAAAACTAAAGTTATTTACCCTTTCCTTGAGCAAGGCTTCTCAAAGGGCTTTTAGTCTAAAACCAAAAATTTTAAATTTTAGCTTTAAAAAGGTTAATTCTATTTAAAGAGCATTTGTAGGAAGTAAGACTTCTTACTTCAATTTTTTTTATTTTTCCACTTACCGTTTCAGTAAAGTACAGGGCACATGTCAACAGCAGTATAAGAATACACTTCATCTTGACCGCAAACCAGTGTTTTCCTTTTTTGGAGATCTTAAAAACAATTTGAAGAAGTGAGCTTTATATTCACAAGGCACATGCTCTGTCACCCACACACAGGGGGTTAACAGGAAAATTTGGTAAAAGTTCTATTTATTTAGAAAAAGTTGACAAATAAATAAACAAGCACTGCTAAGAATATCATATGAATTTGCAAGCACTGATTACAAGCAAGCATGCATATAATGGTACTATAAATCCACTGCCCACAAATAATGTTACCTATCAGATGGAGGTACAAACAGTGTATTTTTAATACTGTAAGGATAGGTTTAGGGTTGGGGTAGGTGCACACGCTATAAAAAATATTATATATATATGGAAAAATATTCTTTTATTTATTAAATTATTCCTCACAAATGCTTTTCATTGAGATGTTTTTTGTGGAACCCAAAACCGGTGTGCAAGAGGGGAGGATAAACATACATCCATATTTCCACATGCAATATGTATAAATCAAGGCGATGAAAAACAGCTATAAAGGCACATATGCAAATGTAAAAGAATGAAATCAAAACATATCCTGAAATAGTCTATTTGCTGCTTACCTTCCTGATAGTATAGTTGATTTGCTTATTTGCGTGCAGTGTAGAGCTGCACTGGGCTTCCTGAGCACTTCTTGTGATGTGCCTGTTAAGAGTTCCTCGCTTTATAGTGAAAAGGCTATGATTGGCTGAGAGGGGCATGGCCTCAGGCAAACTGGCACATGCGCTGTGTGCTAAGCAATGAGATAGTCGAGGAACCTCATACTATGACTCATGCTAAATTACTCAAGATTTCTTCCCTTTTTTAACACATAAAGCACTGTGAATAGGAACCATTCCTAATAGGGACTTTGGCCCTGGAGCAATGACAATCACTGTGGTTTTTATATTGCAGTGGCCATTTCACAACATGCTTTTAGAATTCAAAAAATAAAAATGATCACATATGTAAAGTAGTCTTTTCTGTGACTAGTGAAAAATGGATAACTTGTACTGGTTAATATGTTGTTGAGGTATACTTACTATTTTTTTTAAAAATAGATCTTTAAATGAATTAGATACAAAACAGATGTGTGTTGCTGTTGTCACATACAGCTAGGTGATTCATTCACGTCAGTCAATTTAAACCAGGCGATCTATTTTTAAAATTACAGAGTACTGCAATATGATGAAATCACATTTCTTTATTGTTTTCTAACATCCGGAAGCATTGACATATGTTTTAACTTTCTGCCCCTGTGCGTGTCACAGCTTGCATGCCTGATTTATTACAAAGTTGAAATCCTGGGCTTTTATGTGATATTTTATTTTTGTCGTTTCTTAATTGCTTTTTTTTTTATCACTCAAAAATGTTTTTTTCAATCTCAGACTCTTAATCATATTTTACTTCTCTGGTTAAGCTGGATGTTATTCTGTAAGTTCTGTACATGATAAATGAGGGGGTTTCATGAATGAGAGAGACAGAGGAGATGATGTCACCCCTCTTTCACCTTAAGAAATCTGCAGACATTTAAGAAATGTTCAGACACACATTTCCTGTTCAGCACACTACCGAACTTCCAGTGTTGCTGATGTTTGGCTTCTGTAATGATAAGATGTAATGATGCATCAGCTTAGTGTTTGCATCACCCTTTGTAATGTTGTCCATCAAGCGACTTCTTTTGTAGAAAGCATAAAGTTGCTTTTTAGGAAACTTTAATCATACATTTCTTAAAAAGAATAAAGTGTAAATGGACTAATATGTTAAGCGGTTTGGGCTGAATTAATTACAGAACAATACAGCTATGTTTTGCAAACACTGTAACTAAATTCATATGCATCAATACCTCATATTCATCACCAGATGTTTTTCTTTTTTTTTATTCCTGTAAAGATGACATTCACTAAGAAAATATGCAGATGCAGCATATTTGACATTAGGAAATCACTTAAGTAGAAAAGATTATCACTACTTGACCAGCTGATGCAGCCTTTATTGCTGAACTTCCTTGACAAAGGCTAAGACATGTTCCATTACAAGATTTAATTATTATATATATATATATATATATATGTATATATATGATGAGATGGATTTGTAAAAGTCTTGAGCACCATCTCCTGGAAATTTGTATTAATGTTTACTCATTCTTGGCCTCATCACATCCCAGTGGGTCAAGTAAACCACATGTTGACTTTACAGATTAGTTTTAGATCTGTTTCCTAGATCTAAAACTATCTAAAACTAACTTTCCTAGATCTAACTATCTGCTGTAAATACAAAATAACATCTGAATATGCTTTAAATATATATTTACAAAGCTTTGAGTGCTTGTAATACAAATAGAAACAAAATAATGAACAAGAAAACAAAAGTGTACAGGTGAACATTTTTAGCCCTCTCATGTTAATAGTCAATAGTGTATTCCTTTTTCTTGATTACAGCCTTCATTTATTTGTTGTAGTACTTAACAGGTTTCAGGCATCTTGCAGCTCTCCGGATTTGTTGGTTTCCTGGCATGGACTTTGGTCTTTAGTGAGCTCTTCAGTTTTGTTTTGTTTTTTAATTCAAGTCTGGGCTTTGCGCAGGCCAGTCATGGATGTACTCTTTGCTCATTTAGAGGTAGTTCTTCACCAGAAGTGAGGTTTGAGTCACTATCATGCTGGAAGACAATGTTCTTCCGCAAGATGCATGCAGTTCTGTTTATTCTGGCAAATTGGGAATGCATAAACACAAGTAAAAGACTAAATAAACTGTAATGCTGGCTGGGCCTAAATGGAAAGAAGAGTAGCGGAGCATAGCTTAGTGTAAAGACACACATGGTTTCCTAAGAACGTTTTGTTAGTGTGCCCCTATACTTCTCTCGTTTGAAACACATTTCACTTCTCTCTTCACAGTAAACAAGCTTTTTGTTTTAGCAATTTGCAAATACTGAGTTTGTGCCTCTGGCACAGTAATGCATCTTTCATTTGCAGAACACAAGCTTAGAGGGCATAGGTCATAATTTAGGTAAAGGGGTGCAGAGCCTGAGGTGGTTTTTAATTTGTTTGCGAGCAGCTATTGGTGGCCAGTGCAAACTGATGCACAGACATATGACAAGCATTCTTTTCAACTCATTAAAGATTAATATTGAAGCAGCGTTTTGGACTAATTGTAGATGTTTAATTGGCTGGAAGACATGCCAAGTGAGCACTGCAAAAGTCTGGACAAATAAAGAGCTTGAGCAAGCTCAAGTGTTGCATGTTCCAAAAGAAAGTGCCTGATTATCTAATATTAAAGGCTATAAAGCAAATCTTCAGGACCAGGCAGTTTTAGCAATGTGGTCTGAGAAATTTAGCTTATAATCAGTCACAACTCTAAGGATTTTGGCTGTTTATTTTAAGGAGTTATGGTCGATGAGCTATCTATTTATCTTTTGTATTTTCTATATATCTTTTATCCAATTTTATTTTTTATGAATCATTGTTCCATAGATTTATATAGAACACGTTTGTTGTTTGCCTCTATAGGACTAATTGCTGCTGTTTTCCCCACCTGTAAGTCGCTTTGGATAAAAGCGTCTGCTAAATGAATAAATGTAAATACGTACAGAGAGCTCCACAAAATTTGTTTTGATTTTCTTTATGAGACGTCGGCCATGACCAACTGATGCTAGATCAGAGCTGATGAAACTCAGGCGGCTCCTAACGCAGCGCGCATGCGCGGACATTGTTTCGCTTTTGACTGGAGTAGCAGCTGACTGGCGTGGCCGCCGTCAACAACAGTTATCACAACAGTGCGCCAGTCAGCGCCACTGTATCAAATCATCGATTGTCGATCAAGTTTTAGTTGTTTTGATATTCAGGTGCTCTCTGGTCCTCGTCTTACCGTGCCCGGTGTTATGGAAAGCTGACATTTGGAGGCTTGTAAGAGACTGCAGGCTAACAGTTCACATCGAGTTGTTTACGTGTAGCTAGTTAGCCACTTAGCAAATCTGACATCCGATGCTCGTTTAGGATGAAATGGATAGCTTTGTTGTTTCTCATGGATTAATACGCTCGTTTAACAGGTCTCACAATTTTCCACATCAGATGTGGTCGATTCAAGCAAGTTAGAAACGTAAACTGACGCAAGGTAAGTCATCACCGGCTGACACTTGGAATTAGCTCGCCTGCTAGCTGTGTTACCTTATCAATGTAAATATTAATCTACAGATAAAAAGATCTTACGTATTAATAATCATCTACGGTATTTACAGTAAAAAGGCCTCTTTATAAGGCCTACATCATGATAAAAACCTGAGTAGCTGTCTTAAGTATTGAAAGCAGCCATTATAAACGTGTGATGAGGTGTATTACTGATGTGTACAGATGGAGAAACCACCTTTCAGACAGAACCAGGTCTGTGGGTCATGGCTTATGAAGGAGAGGCTGGGTACAGGAGGATTTGGACATGTCTACCTGTATCATAATCAGGTAATACTCTTCATTTGATGCTACAGCTTTGTACAGTTGATACGGGATGTATCGTTTTCTTGCCGGTAAAAACAAAGAAAATGTGATTTATTTTAATTTTTTTTTCATAATATTATTATTTCTTGCAGGAAACCTCAGAAAAGATTGCAGTGAAGCTCTGTCGCCTTGAACTTAATACAAAAAACAAAGACAGATGGAGTCGAGAGATCCAGATTATGAAAAAGTGTGTAAATCCACAGCAATCAATTGTTTGACTTATTTTTTTTAATTAAAATGTAGTTCACATAGGTCATGTTTGTATACACACACACGTGTACATCATTAACAATATTGTGTGAGGCATTTATCCTTTTTTTTTTTTTTTTCTTCAACTTTTTAGGCTAAAGCACCTTAATGTTGTGACAGCAAAGGATGTGCCTGAGGAGATGATGCACATTGCCTTGAATGATTTACCACTGTTAGCCATGGAATACTGTTCCAAGGGAGACCTTCGAAAGGTGCCTTTTCTTTGCATCATGTCTCATGTGCCGTCTGTTGACACTTTTACATACTCATTCATGTTCTTTGTTTCCTTGTATTGCACCTTGTAGTTACTCAGCAAACCGGAAAATTGTTGTGGGTTAAAAGAGAGTGAGGTGTTGGCGCTTCTCAATGATGTTGGTAATGTGTCACTTCCAAACTGTTATCAGGATTTTTATTATCGCACAGTAAGGGTGGTAGGTGAAACAGCTCGTTTTATTTTCTACAGGTTCTGGAATCCAGTACCTTCATGAGAATAAGATCATTCACAGAGATCTCAAACCAGAGAATATTGTGCTACAAGAAATCAATGGAAAGGTATTTTCAATTTAGTCGTTTGATTTTTGTAATAGTGACATACTTTTTCCAATCAAACTTGTTTTGATGTCTCTGCAGCTTGTCCACAAGATAATTGACCTTGGCTATGCCAAAGACTTAGACCAGGGGAGCCTTTGTACTTCATTTGTGGGGACTTTACAATATTTGGTATGTTTTTGCATTCATCTGTGATAAGAAAAAACAATTATAATAAATCGACATAACACTGTAGTTCAAAAATTTGGGTACAGTACATTTGTTTTGTTCAAATGAATGCTTTTCTTTAGTAATGAGGTGTCAAAGGGATTCTGTCATCATATACTGACCCTTTACTTGTTTTAAACCTGTATGAGTTTGAACATAAAAGAAGATATTTTGATGAATGTTTATAACTTTAGTTTATGGGTAGCCATTGACTTCCATAGTATTTTTTTTTTCCATATTATGGAAGTTAGTGGATAACCTCAACTTGGAGGTGAGTAAATGATGACAGAATTTTTTGCTGATCTATCCCTTTAAGTTAAACAAAAGTGTAAGTAAAGATATTTAGAATCAAGTATATTTCAATTGCATGCTGTTCTGTAGAAAAATCCCAAAATAGAGAGCAATGTTTTTTAAGCACCCTAACAGTATATTAGAATTACATTTTGAATGTTTCAGGCTCCAGAGCTGTTTGAAGGCAAGTCATACACAGTCACTGTAGACTATTGGAGCTTTGGCACCATGATCTTTGAGTGCTGCTGTGGATTTCGACCATTTCTTCATAATCTTCAGCCTGTGCAGTGGTATATGTCCTCATATTCTACAAATGAATTATGCTACAATGCCTGTAATTTTGCCTTCATATGGAATGCAACATATGTTTTTTTTTACTAGGACAAGCAAAGTGCGAAACAAAGGTCCTAAGGACATAATGGCTGTAGAGGACATGAATGGCGAAGTCCGCTTTTCCACCCACCTTCCGTACCCCAACAATCTAAGCAGGTAACCTTTATACAAACCAAAAAAAAAATGGATTTCTTGCACCATCACTTTTGTTCATATTTCTTTTTTCTGGGTCTCTGAGTTGACTAGTTGTTTTTGGTACTGTAGGACACTACTGGAGCCCTTGGAGGGGCTGCTACAGCTGATGCTAAAGTGGGACCCAGTGCAAAGGGGAGGAGGATCGAGTACAGAAACAAAACAGCCCCAATGCTTTGCTCTTCTAGATCAAATACTGAACATGAAGGTTTTACATTGGCTTTAATTCATCATTTAATTAAATTGTTACATTTTTAGGCAATAAATGGAGGCTTTCTTCTATAATAATGCAAATCAGGCAAAGAAAAAAGCTGAAATATGTTGGGGTTTTTTTGTAGGTTGTGCACATCTTAAACATGACAACGACCCAGGTTCACTCATTTCTGCTTAGCCCAGATGAAGGGCTTCATTCTCTGCAACAGAAGATTGAGACAGAGACCAACATTGAACTTTTAAATCAAGAACTTCTGCAGGAAACAGGAGTCATGTTAGATCCCAGGAAACCTGCTGCACAGTGTGTGTTAGATGGAGTAGTAAGTATTTTTTTGGCCTTTTGAATGTGTTTTTAATTTTCCGAAGACCATTTTAGTAAATCACTAATCTACTATTCCTTTGTTTATCATCAGAGAGGATGGGACAGCTACATTGTATATCTGTTTGACAAGAGTTTGACCAAGTACTCAGGAGCTCTAACAGCTAGAACACTTCCTGAGAGTGTGAACTTTATCGGTAAGAATTAATTGATCTATGAGAATTTCTATGGATAGTTTGTTCATTTAAATATGCTTGGGGGGGTGTACTTTGTAAATGTTGTGTTTGATTATAACATTTATTGAGTTTCACAAAGAACTTCAGAGTGTCCATCTATTTCATTTCTCTGTTTCAGTGCGGGAGACCAAAACTCAGCTTCCTTTGAGTGTCCTTAAAAAGGTTTGGGGGGAGGCAGTGAGCTACATTTGTGGCCTCAGAGATGATTACAGCCGCCTGTTCCAGGGCCAACGTGCAGCCATGTATGTGCAGTATATTGCCATGCTCATTAATGTGTCTGTTTTGCACTTTGGGACTTTGCCACTCACAAGTCAATGTTTTTTTGGTTTTTGTGTTTGTAGGCTGAGCCTTCTCCGCTACAACACCAACCTTACGAGATATAAGAACATGATGTTCTCCTTTTCGCAGCAGCTCAAAGCAAAGCTCGACTTTTTTAAGAGCAGCATACAGTACGACTTGGAGAAGTACAGTGATCAGATGCAGTACGGCATATGTACGTTTAAATGTGCTTAATTTTCTTGTATATACAGAAATGTTCTATTGCATTAATGATGATTATCTAAAATGACTTTTTTCTTTCTGAAGCCTCTGAAAAGATGCTGAAGGCCTGGCAGGAAAATGAAGATAAGGCTGCTGCGTTTGTACAGGTGACGTGGATAAATGACACATTGTACATGTAAATTTTAAATTGGACACCAACATTTTTGTTTTTAATCTAACTGCTTATGTAAGTATTTTTCATATCACATTAATATGTGTCTATAGTGGTCAAAAACATTTATTATTTTTCATTATTTCAGGATTCTACAAAAACATTTATTTGAAACTTTTGTAACATCATAAAGTCCTGATTGTCACTTTTCATCAGTGCAGTGCATTATTTCTAAAAAGTATTAATTACTGACCCTCGATTTTTGAACAGTACTGTACATGCATTTTTACATGTGGGATGAAACTGTTTTAGCAACAACTTAAGAGGTTTTGTTTGCTTTTGCAGGTGGCAGAGATCGGCCACCTGGATGAGGAAATCATGTCTTTGCACTCAGAAATTGTTGAGCTTCAGAGAAGTCCTTATGCTCGTCGACAAGGAGATGTCATGGAGCAACTGTAAGTTCATCCATTCAGCGATACTGTGTGAACTTTCTCAGAAGAGATGCCCCTTAAACCTTTTGTATTGAAATCATGTTTCATCACAGGCAAGACAGAGCAATTGACCTCTACAAGCAATTGAAGGCAAAATGCAAAAGTAAGTGCAGTCCCATTTTTGTGCACTCATTCGACTCATGTCTCATTCCAAGTACATGGATTACTTATGTTATAATATTAGTTCTTGGGGTCCGAATATAGTGGTCTTTTTTCCCATAGTGCCAGACCCTCAGCATGGCTACAGTGACAGCTCTGAGATGGTGAAAGTCATTGTACAGACAGTCCAGAATCAGGACCGGGTACTGAGGGATCTATATGCACATCTCAGGTAAAAAACTTTTCAATTCACTATAAAAGAGGATTGTTATGGTTCATGTTTGACTGTTCAAACTGTGACTTGTTAATAAATGCTGCTGTTTTATGGATAAAATCCAACATTGCTGTTTCATTATCTTATTTGCAGTAAAATCCTTCTAAGTAAGCAGAAGATCATCGACCTCTTCCCTAAAATTGAGAGGACTCTGGAGGGCATTAAGGAGGCTGATAGCACTGTCATGCAGATGCAGGTCAAGAGACAGAGAGAGTTCTGGCACTTACTGAAGATTGCCTGTGTGAGTCACATGCTTCTAATGTTTCAGGGCCAGATATGCTCATAATATACACATAATCATGGACTTTCCATCATAATGGTTTACTGTGGATTAGGAGTGGGCATGATGAAACTTGATAAACATGAACCAAAAGCCAAATAGGCAGAAACTACTGCTCAAAAAATATTTTTAAAGCAACTCATACTTTTATTTGATCAATAGTGACAGATTTTTACATAGTTAAAAGTTAAAAGATTCCTACTTCAAAATAAATGCTGTTCTATTGAACTTTATATTTAGTGAGAAATACATGTCTCTGCATGGATAAAAACATTTATAATAATAAAAATGAAATGTTTATTGAGCACTAAATCAGTATATTAGGCTACGTTTACGCTGATCTGGATAAATTTGAAAACTGCGTTTTTGTCTAAAAACGTTCTGCGTCTACACTATCTTTTTCAATCGTTTCCGAAGACTTGATCATCCAAAAAAAAACCGCTTAAGTTCCTTTACTGCGCATGTGTGAAACATAAGACTGCATCATTTCCATCTGCTGTTTTATTTATTTTATTTTCAATTTTTTTACCCTGATCAACAATTGGGATTTGAATATGTTTGTTTAGGCTCAAAACACCACGCGGAGCTCTGTGAGTCAGAGTGGAGAGATGCCCTCCTCGCTGCCAACATGGAACCAGACTCAAGCCCAGGGCTCCTCTCGCCCGCCCATGTCCCTGCAAGTGCCACACGAGGGGTATGTTTCTCTTCCAAACCTTAGTGAGCGACCTAGTAGCAGTGATACTAACACTGCCTGATAGGTTTCAAACCCCTGTAGCTGAGTTGATCAGCGCATGTGATCACAAGTGTTTGTTTCCAGAGATTCAGTCAATCATTTACTTGAGGAGAACCAGCGCTATTTGAGTCAGCTTACCAGTTTACTGCAAGAAACCACTGAGGAGAAATCAGAGAGCATCATGGTAAGTGCTTTTTGTAGATTTATTATAAGATTCATTCTGCATATGATCAGGACTTGAATTTCGGCACGGGATTGCACATAGTAAGAAATTCTCAGAACAATTTAGGAAATCCATCCCCAGAAGCAAAAAATGAAATCACCAGATGAAACAGTCTGTGTTTATTAGCTACTGCGTTTGACTATGTAAAAATATTTAAGAGGACCTGTGCGACCGTCCCGAACATTTCTGTGTTTGCGTTGAGGTGAGATTCAAACATTTCTACACGTTTTTCCAGACATGAGTAATGTATCACAGAATCCTTTCATAAACAAAGTAACACACAATATAAATGAGATTCATTGTTCGGTCTGTTGATTATAATGGGACTTTGTAAAACCGCAGTTTAGAGGAGAGCATGACACATTCTAATAATCAGTCTTAAAAACAACCATATATTAAATTATGTATGCATAAATAAATGAAGATGATTAATTTAGCCCCCGATGTTTCAAAATTTGTTCTCCGCCCATCATCTTTAAATCTCCTCCAGGTGACCCATGTAATTTCCCGGTTAAAAAAATGATCCATACATGTTTCCTGCAGTAACACTCACAGCCTTTTTCTTTCGCGTAGGCTCAAGATTGGAGCTGGACTAAGTACGAATCCCTGGTTGCTACATCACAACGTTTGAAGTGTCATGGTGAACTCTGTGACGGGAAGTAACAAGTCATTCTTTTAAATACATTTATTCATCTTCACTGTATCGGGGTTGTGTTGACTTGTATGATTTGTTAATCTTATAGTAACTTCTTTGTCAGTATCTGAATTCATTTAATATCACATTTTGCAGTCTTGTAGCAACTCTATATATTTTGAGGATGCATTTTTAATTGATACAGAACCAAGAACATGCAAAATAAATTCAGGCAATGTAACAATGTAACTCCAATATGTATTTATTTACTTACTTCATAGTTCTCTGTATGGGCTGATTGTACTCTTTATGTGGTTGAGTTTTGTTTTTTTATTGAATATGGTGGTTCAGCATCTGCACTTTAAAGGCTCACTGTGAATGTTTGGAAAGGTGTGAGATCCGGCAGCGAAATTGGTCATGATCAAATAATGAAGCTTCACTTTTTCAAATCTTAAGAATTCTGTGAGGCCCCAGGTAAAGGTTTACAACAGGCAGATTGAAGGGTAGAACAATGTTGAGGATGATAAAAGTATATATCTTTAGTCACAGGTCCCATGAAAATGTGTTTGGTCAAACATATACCAGCACAATCTTTTTTTTTCTTTTTTTAATGTTTTGGATTTGGCATTGATGGCAACAGAAATCTTCATATCAGGTATTAGCGGCTAAGAATGAATGCCATCATTTGTCAGTGGGCTATTTATAATCAATCATTTTTATCAAAACATTATTCCCTTTTTACGTCACATTTAAAACCATGTTTTTGTCCAAAGATGATCAGCATCACAAGAGAGTTTGTCACAAACTGTTGTGTAAACATTATGCATATTATTATATTTTGTTTGTTTTGTTGAAGTATTATCTGAGGATATTTCTGACATGGGTTAAAATCATCTTATGAAAGAACACTTAGGTTTTAACGTGTTTACTGTATACATGACAAATAAAGTAATTAAAGTCATATTCATTATGCTATCTATGTGGTGTGGAAAGACTTTCTTCTAAATGCAAAGCTCAAACTTCACTTTTAATTCAAGAAGGTAAGACTTTTGAAAATGTTTTCTATAGACATTTGTCTATTTTAAGATCCACATTTTTACTCAAACAATCTTTTACAGCAAATTATGGGTGACATCGTTTTCATGTTCTGATGCAAATGTCAGTGCAAGACAAGTGTCTAAATATTGCATGCAGTGTTATGGTGAAACCAACCACAAATCAGCATGCAAATACAGGGGGGGGAAGCCATTCGTCATGCAAACAGGTGTTGAGAATGCCAAGTCCACTTAACCTCTGTTGAAGGGAAGTGCAACATATTTCAATATTACATACATTTTAAATTACAACAAAAAAAACTTAAATGATCACAAGTTTAGATTTAGCCAAGAAGAAGAGAAATAAAGTGTAAAATGAAATGTGAGCGCTTTCATTAAAGTGCTTGGCTTTGAATTTAATTTCACGAAGTATATATGTATATTTATTTGGGACTTTTATTTTGAAAGGTGTTTGTTTAATCATTGAATCACTAGGCATATCGCCTTTCAATGAGTAGACCAACTTCCTATTTACAATCACAATTGTGTGGGAAATCATTCAATTAGACAGGTAAGTATCATATTACGTGCACCAGTCAGGTATTATACATTAACTGTATTCCGTAGGTATTTTATTTCTTTAGGTTCTATGCGGTGAAATATTGACTTCAAAACGACTGAATTTATGAAGAGAGTGGTTACCAAACTTCTAGCTGTTACGTAATGTATCACAGAATTAAGTTTAAAATTAAAGGTGACTTATAATCTTAATGCAACTTTTCCAGGCCTGTTCTTACACCACTGCTTATTGAAATAATGGCAGCATCTCAGAAATGTCTTGGAAAAGGTAAGAAATCATTATGAGACGCCAGAATGTTAGAGAAGCATTTATGTTTTCAAAATCGTATATTCCATGACTGTGGAATATGCTTACAGTCTATATAACATAGGCTACTCCTTCATCTTAAATGCCATCTTGAAACATGTTCAGATCTGTCTTTTGTTTTGTTAGGAAACGGGAAGTTTCATTGTATACATTGTACAAGAATTTGTAAACTGCGCCTAACAGTTATGGCCCCCGGTGTGTTTAATGCTGACGGCAGTGTGACAATGCACTTTTATGAAATCACTAACATTACTGCGTACTAATGATATTTATGACTGCGGGTTTCATTCAAGTGCTGCGTCATGCGCTCGCGGAATCAGCACTGTCACAGATTGCATTGCGTAAAAGGAGTCATTGCAGTTATGATTTAGATTTTAAACCAATGCAATTTTTAAAACGTGCTGTCTTGTGATTTAGGAAGTGTTTAGCTGCCAACCTAGAAACTTATCTTACAAGAGACTGCTAACCTTAAGTTGACCTATATATCTATTTTCTCAATATTTCATCCACATAAGAGATGATTAACTTTAGCTACAAGACGATTAATTTTTAATATGCAAATGCATAATGACAACACTGTGTAATGCTTTTGTGAAAAAAGAAAATAAAAATAATCTGCTTTTACCTGCAAAGACATTTTGGATCATTAGAAACATGTTTTAAATTTAAATTAAACTAATCTTAGTGTCATTGCAGAAATGGGCAGATCAGGTCTAACATGTTTTTGTTTGAATTGTGCCACAGGAAGTTCTGCTCCTGGTCCTGTGCCAAAGGACAATATACGGCTCTACAGCATGAGATTCTGCCCTTTTGCCCAAAGGACAAGATTGGTGCTCATTGCCAAGGGAATTAAGTGAGTGAGTCAGTGAGTTATTTAGGCTTTTTTTGTTGTTGTTGTGCAGAGGGTGTGCACGACAGTGCATTAATAAAATCATTTCAGATGTCATTGGGGGGAAATAGTTTTGCTTTGAGTGAAAAGAAAAGCATTAGGACTTGTATTTTGTCCTAGACATGACATTGTCAACATCAATTTAAAGAATAAGCCTGAATGGTTTCTGGAGAAGAATCCTCTTGGTTTAGTGCCAACGCTGGAGACCCCGAGTGGTCAGGTGATCTATGAGTCGCCAATCACCTGCGATTACCTGGATGAGGTTTATCCTGAGAAGAAACTGCTCCCATC
Organism: Enteromius treurensis; assembly: GCA_032275025.1. Taxonomy (NCBI): domain Eukaryota; kingdom Metazoa; phylum Chordata; class Actinopteri; order Cypriniformes; family Cyprinidae; genus Enteromius; species Enteromius treurensis. The sequence goes on from JAUCMU010000024.1 coordinate 8,564,690, forward strand.
CAACCCCTTTGAGAAGGCCCAACAAAAAATGCTGCTGGAGCATTTCTCAAAGGTATTTCCCAACTCATTCCACAGTGTATATATAAAATATAGTCTTCCTAGACTGAATGAATTGAATGTTTTTATCAATATAAATGGATGCTTGTTTTAGACGATTCCCATCTTCTATAAGATCGCTCTTGGCAAGACAAAGGGAGAAGATGTGTCTGCACCTGAAGCAGAATTAAAAGAGAAGCTTGTGCAATTGAATGAGGTTGGTTGAAATGCTGAGAATATTATAAATGAGTGGAATAAACATCCAATATTGGATACTTTTCAGTTGAGTTTAGATCTGTTTCACTTCCTGTATAAACTCTGCATTCTCTGTGTGGTTAACGGCTTTTGTCAGACCCTTGCCAAAAAGAAGACCAAGTTTTTTGGTGGAGATTCAATAACAATGATTGACTACATGATGTGGCCATGGTTTGAGAGGATGGAGATGATGGAGCTGAAGTAGTATGTTTTTATCTTCACATTTTATCCCATTTATTAAGGGCACAACCAATAAAGAGAGATAATAGATTATGACAGTAAACAAGTAAACAAATGCAGACATTTTACATCATAATAAAATGTTAAGTTCATTTGAAGTTTTTTTTTTTTTTCAATGCTTTACACAAAAAAAGTGTTACATTTGAATTCAGTTAAGACTCGTGTAAGTCATTTCTTCAAATATTAACACTGTCCCTTCATAATTTCCAGCTGTTTGGACGACACTCCTTGTCTGAAGAAGTGGACTGAAGACATGTTGGAGGATCCCTCTGTAAAAGCCACAATGTTCAGCACCGACGTCTACAAGGTGTTCTATAAGTCCTACATTGAAGGAAATCCTGATTATGATTATGGTTTATAGAATAAATAATTGTTCTCTGAAAAAAAAAAACATACCTGTCTGTTTTAACAGATTTTGTTTCAGGAGGGACATTAATATCTTTCAATTTTTTATACTGTGATCCTGATTATTGGTAAAAGAGAGTTTCAATGCCTGGTTAAAAAAAAGTCTAAAAATCTTATATAACTGTTAAGGTTACAGTTTTTTGTTGTTGTTTTAATCAGAATGAATTATATGCAGCAGCAGCAATAAAACAATTGTCAATAAAATAAAATAAATAATAATGAAACCAAACCGTTCCGGAGTTCATTCAATCAGTGAAATATTCTTATTTTGACTAAACTAATTTTTAGACCAGCTTCCTTGAACGGTAAGGAGATTTTCCTGTATAAATGCTGTTGTTACTATATTGGAATGTAAGTATAGTATGGCAACAGCAGGTACTGTCCCCCAGCTCAAGGTTTAAGAGGGTTTTATGACCTTAGTTCATGGGTCACACCTCTTTGGAGTTTAACCTGCAGTGTTTGCATAAATGGCCCTAATAGCCCTAATCATTAGATGTCCACCGTTTCCCTAGTGAGCACTATCGTACACCAAGTCCTCAGGATTATATGTGATCCAAAAACTTAATTGAAGCAGGTGCCACTGAGGCTTTACAGACTTGCAGGAAAGATAACCACCAAAAAAAAAACTAATAATTTGAGGTGTTTCATGCAGTAGTCAGAGTTCATTATAAAATGCAGTAAAAGGGTTAGGTGCTTGTTTGCTCAAGTACTCCACCCCATCCAGAACAGGAAAGCTTAAAACTAACAATGGACATCTGGCAGTTGTCCACTGCATTACTATTTATTGCATTGCTAAGCGTGACTTTGCACAACAGAAGCTTTCTGTATCATAAACTATGCTCAAGGGTTAAATTGAAAAAAAACATTTTTTTTTTCCTCCAGAAAGATCCATGCCGACAAATTCACAATCTGACTCATTATTATGCAGCTGTAGAACTGCAAAAGAAACCTTTGCATGACTTGCAAGACGTCCATACTAACGGAAACACAAACAGTGAGCATTATGTGGAAACATAGATCACCTTATTGTCTTTTTATTTAATAAGATGTTGTGCTTGACTTGTGGTACAGATAAGGAGAAAAAACGTCATTAAACAATCAGTTCTCATCCCATCAGGATGATGAAAGAAGATTGATTGACTGATTTTGTTAGTCTATCACGTAGGCTATCACGCTATTTAAAAAAACTAAATGACTTAATGGCATTTAACATTTTCATTTCACCAACAGCAACAACTTTAATTCACTTTTCAAATCATATGTTATGTTTTTGGTTATCCTTCCGCTAGAAGATCAAATCCTGGCAGAAAAGATACGGGGAATGTGTTCCTCGACATTGTTACTGTTTTGCTCTGGAAGTTGACTGGACAGGAAACAGGACATGGCATAATTAGAGAAATGTACAGTAAATACGCACATCCTGAGATAATGGCAGGCTTATAAGCAGTTTATCGTTTATAGTCGTTGTAAAAAAAAATTATACTCTTTAAACGATTAAAAGTAGGGTACATTTAAGAATCTTTTTTATTGACTTAGTTTAGTAGATGAGCTTTATTTTGAAAGTAACGTGGGTGTAACATAGTCAACATAGCATTAAGAGGAGGAGTCATCTTCAGCCACACCCATTCTTCCATAAAAACACAACTTTCTAGCCAACGTTTACTTCATTCAGGTCGGCCGGTTCAACAGGTAAGCAAACGTCGAACGAATTTTTGTTTGCTTTTAGTAAAACACGTTAAGCATCTGCGATAGCCTCGAAAGTATTTTCCTTCTTTCTTCCTTCCGTTATGCAACACTTTCAGTTTTTGACTGTTATGCATAAAACGCTAATGTGTTTCTGTTTGCAGGTTCCCCCCCACGATTGTTTCATCTAACGTTACCTCTTCAAAAACAACAAACTATATTCTTCTTTAAGTGAACGCTCTGATAATGGCTCCATCTCCAAAATGCCAAGGAAAAGGTATGAGGAAGCATGAAAATGTGACTCGCTCACAATTAATTGTTTGATCTATTTAACTTTTAAATGGAAAAGCATTCCTAATAACATCCGGATATGAATTCACCTTTGTCTGCATACATGTTCAGCTAGTTTCAATATCCACAAGTTTCGTTACCGAACAGGTGAAAAAATCTCTCACAGATGTTATCATGACGTAAAAAAATTAATAAATAATAATAATAATTTATATATATATATATATATATATATATATATATATTATAAGATTGTAATTCTTGGACCACAAAACCAGTCTTAAGTCGCTGGGGTTTATTTGTAGCAATAGTCAAAAACACATTGCATGGGTCAAAGTTATAGATTTTTTTTTTTTTATGGCAAAAATCGTTGAGAAATTAAGTACAGATCATGTTCCATGAAGAATTTTTGTAAAATTCCTACTGTAAACATATCAAAACGTCATTTTTGATAAGTAAAATGCATTGATAAGATATTATTTGGACAACTTTAAAGGTGATTTGCTCAGTATGTAGATTTTTTTGCACCCTCCGATTCCAGATTTTCAAATAGATGTATCTCGGCAAAATATGTCCTATCCTAACAAACCATGTATCAATAGAAAGCTTATTTATTGAGTTTTCATATGATGTATACATCTCAGTTTTGTAAAATTTTACCTTATGACTGGTTTTGTGGACCAGGGTGATATGTTATATATATATATTAGTACTTACTGGTCCACATTAGTTTGCTTATGAAATTCCATTACGTAGATAACGTTCTTTATATGCATGTAAATATTTACATTATTGTGCCCTGTGTGTTTCATGACAGCAAATCCTGCTCCAGGACCAGTCCCTGATGGTCTTATTCGCCTCTACAGCATGAGATTCTGTCCATTCGCTCAAAGAGCAAGACTGGTGCTTATTGCCAAGGGTGTTAAGTGAGTACAGATGTTGACCCGCTGTGCAGTATTGGGTTAGGCGAGGGTTGAGGTGTGCCTAATAGCACATATGGTATTTACAGCGTAAAGTAGATCTGAATTTCTTAATTAACTTTTTTTTTTTTTTGCTGTGGTTGTGGGACAGTCACTTGCTTAAAGATCTATCCACTAACTAGTAGGCATATTGATTTTTATATTCCTTTTACATAGACATGAAATTATCAACATCAATTTGAAGGATAAACCTGATTGGTTTCTGGAGAAGAATCCTTCAGGGACAGTGCCTGTATTGGAAACCTCAAGTGGTCGGGTGATCTACGAGTCACCAATCACCTGCGAGTACCTGGATGAGGTCTACCCTGAGAAGAAGCTTCTCCCATGTGACCCGTTTGAGAGGGCCGAACAAAGAATGCTGCTGGATCATTATTCAAAGGTAGGCAGTTTATCATTTTGAAACACGTACCTTATGTATCCTCACTGTTTTGTGATTGAAGTGAATTTAGCATACGTATTTGGAAATTCATTCTCATTTCAGGTGATTCCATACTTCTATAAGATCTCTATGGGAAGGAAAAGAGGAGAGGATGTCTCAGCAGCTGAAGTTGAATTTACTGAAAAAGTCACCCAACTAAATGAGGTGGGTTGATATTCTTACTCTTTCTGAAAGTATACCATGACAATTTATTAACTTCTTCCTTGTTAATACCTTGTTTTAGTATCTGGTGAAAAAGAAGACCAAATATTTTGGGGGCGATTCAATTACAATGATTGACTACTTGATCTGGCCATGGTTCGAGAGGGCAGAGATGATGGGAGTAAAGCAGTAAGCTGTTTTTTTTATTTTATTTTTTTATTAGATACATGTATGTACATGCATATTACAAATGTGCAATATAAAATTAATGTATGATAAAAAGGCACATATTTTACCTGCCAGCAAGAGGAATAGTGTGCTGAGTCATTGGGGTTAAGTTAAACAGATAAGAAAACAGTGATGAATGACTGAGATTAGTAAAGGTAGGGCTCTGGTTCCAGCTGAATTGAAAAGTACTATGGTTCAGAGAACTTTATGCACACAAGTACATGTCTTCACTTGTGAATGCAACCAACCTTTTTCATGTATGTTTTTTGTGTGTGTCTCTATTTGTGTTTCAGTTGTTTGGCCAACACTCCTGAGTTAAGGAAGTGGATTGAATGCATGTTCCAGGAACCAGTGGTCAAAGCCACCATGTTCAGCACAGAGGATCACAAAGTCTTCTTCAACACCTACATGGATGGAAAGCCTAATTATGACCACGGTTTATAGAGTAAATTACGAAATATTCATCTGTGTGGATTTTTAACTCTTTATATATTTTTATAACTTTTTTCATTTTTCACAGCACTTTTGCTTTTAAGCCTCTAGATATTAGACTACATGTAAAACTGGCTACAATGGTTATATTACCATGCCTGTCATTTATGCATGAATATAAATAAACCAAACATACAAAATGCTTGTGTTTATTTTCTTTAAGGTCATGGTTATATGATTTCCAGGTAAATTATGAACTGATAAAACATAAATGAGTACCTTGAATGCAGTGTAACTTGCTTTGGATAAAAGCTTTTGCCAAATGCATAAATGTACATATAAATCCCTCTCTAAATAACCAGTTTCCTCTTTGGTTACAAGTAAAATGTCACTGAGCAATAAGCTGCGTGTCATAGGACTGCATAACAACACTGCTTCCTGGGAGGGGAAATTGCAAAACTGCATACTTCTTAAATGTTTGTTTAATGTAAAAAAAAAAAAAAAAAAAGATAAAGACTACAAAGAGTGAAACCACTGCATTGTACAGAAAATATAAAAAACCCTTTTCTTCTGCTCAGGCCTGTATGTCACTGTGCACCATTTCAGTTCTGATTGCTTCTTATACTTTGTTTAGATATTTCAACAATCCTTTAACATGATATTACATCATTTGCTCATGGATAACTCATGGTTCAAAGATCCTGAATCAGCTACCAGAATGATGATGAATAGAAAGTGGGTGTTTCTTCAACCATGTGCACCTTAAGCCCTATGGACTTTAGGAAAATAAACTTTTTATAGAAGAAACATAATTTCAGTCACATCTCAATTTATGTATTGTGTTTGGTAACATTCTGTGGTGAAAATTAAATTTTTAACTTTTTTTCAGAAAAAAACCTTGCTATAAGGAAAATTTCACAGCTAGCATTTAAGATACATACTTTTTGCATAGTTAAACAACATTACAGCTTGAAATGATGCATGATAAAAAAATACCTGTATTTAGGTGATATTTACATGAATACTCTTCAGACATTCCACCAAAAAGGAGAAGTTGTAAAGTGTGTGTATGTAATATATATATATATATATAAAATTTTTCCACTTTTTATTTATATATTAAACTAATTCACTCTTTGTTATGTTAATAAAAAAATATAAAGATCATATTTTTATGATAGTATATTTTATAAAGACTCAGTCTGAGACAGAAGTAAAAAAAAAAAAATATATATATATATATAAATGGGATTTGAAATGTAATACACATTTTTTAAAAACTGCTTTAACGTGACCCACATGTAACAAAAATGTAAAAGTTGAAATTAGGCCCCTGGGACAAAAAAAATGGGCATAGTTAAAAAAACACCCAAAAATTATTACAGCATCAGAAACAGTCAGTGCTTAACATGTTGTTTACATTTCAGATGCATAACGTCATCATGTAATTAGGCTGTAAAAATCCCCTGCACTCAAAGCCAGAGCAGTGAGTAAGTCTATGTCTGGTCTGGTGAGCTAAACTCATGTCTCATGTAACCATTAGAAAACTGTGGGGTATATTCCTGAACAAGCACAGAGGTATTTTTGACCATTTCCTGAAAATGCTCCTCCATTTTGGCATATACGTGCCTCTGCAATACAAGAGGCCTAAACAGGTTTATCGGTTCTGCGGTACGGATTATTTTGGGAACCAGGACTTCCACTGGGATGCGAGGGTTCCCAACAACAACATGATATAGTCTCTTTTCCTCCAGGCTTTGCTGCAAGAAGCTGAGGAGATCTCGTAATCTGTGATCGAGATTCTGCGGCTGCCACATCGCAGGACGTTTACTCAACATAAGATGCAAAAGCGCTGTCTTTATATGGTAATTAGAAAGGGCGCTTCTCCCAGTCAAAGCCGTCTGCTTTTTGTGCAAGAAACAAACTATCTGAAGACAGTGCACATGACACGCGTTTGTAGGAAGTTGTTTTGCTAGATGTTTAAGCAGGTTCTTTTCATAAACAGTTAGCGAGAGCTCCCAGTGAATGTCCGAGGAGTTACTAGTGTCAGATGGGAAGTGAGAGATGAGGTAAGCATCCGTATCCCCAAACTGAAAGGCTGGGGTAATGTTGAGAAAGACAGTCTTTCCAGACCTAAATCTGATTTTCAGAGCTCCAGGGAAGTCCAGTTTCCGAAATGCCAGCTCAAAATCGTACTTATGAGAGATCTGTCCCCATGCTTTGCTCACCGAGATCTGGAACCATCTCATGATCTGATTTTTCGACAAATACGAGGTGTTCTTCTCACAAAGGCGCTCCACCAGTGTGTGCTCCTGAAGCTTTTCACTCTCATTTCTATTGTGAAGCAGACACAGCATATCATCACCAAGGTTGACTGAGCCACAAAGACAATCTTTGTCACCTGGTTTGATTAGTTTAATCCTTCCACATCCTTGCAAGTCCAATGGAATTTCAGTGGAGGGGTCGCACCAGAGCTGAAACTGGAAGCTGAATGGCCGTGGAGGAGCTAAAGGCACAATGAGGTCACATGTAGGAGGTTTAGACACCCTCCAGGACTCAAACATGCTGCCTATGCCAACAGATTCCTCAATTTCCAGGTCAAAAGCTTGATCGCAAACACTTCTCAAAGCTTCGAGTAGATCATCCGCAAAGCCCTCGATAAACTCTCGCACTCTCCTGCTCTCGTGGACGAAAGGATGGAAGCGGGTCTTGCAGAAGTTACTTAGGACACATTTTTCTAGGGCTACAGTTTTAGCACTGAGATATTCGACACTGGAATCTCCATCTTCATCTTCCGTGGAGTCTGGCATTTCAGGAGGGATCATATCCAGCCTGCATACTTCAATTGTGAAGAAAATGACTAGGCAGAGAGTGCTCCAGAAGTACCAGCTGTAACTGTCCTGATCATCAATCTGAGCTGTTTCTGTTTGTGAGATCTCCTGTTCCAGGCGTTTCAGTTCGACTTCCAGCTTCTCCTGGTGCTCCTTCATCCGGGTCAGGAGCTCATCATCTTGCTCAGGGATGGTGGTGTTCTCATTAGGGAAGAGCAGCGGGTGGTTGAGGATAGCGGCTACTACCACCATGCAAACCCGTGCAAAAGCACCTTGCATCCTGCACTGTCTAGGAAAACACACATTTCTTGATTAATGAATGCATTTTCTAAATTTTGCAGAAACATATCATTCTTCAGAGTGGTTATTTCTGAACTGTAATACAAAGGACTGTCCTGCTCTGGGGAAGGAAGTCAGATAGCCTCTTTTAAATGTCATAAATTAAACCAGCAACATAACTGTATCCAGATAAAAGTATCCACTGAAAACAAGAATAAAAAAATTAAAAAAAAAACAATGATATTGGGGAAATAAATCTGTTATGTTGAGGTTTGGTTAAAAAAAAAAATTGGTACCATCTCTTTTAAATTTAGTATTTTGCCTTAATTGGAATTATGGAAGGAAGCTCATATACACTGAAGAGGACGCTATGTAAGTTTATTTATAGTATGGCACTTGGAGTGATTCTTAGAATGAGGCAGATAAAATTCCTTATTTACACAAGCTACAAGCCACTGGCACATTCCATGCATACGGTACACTTTGGTGTCCCGTGATTCCTGTGACAACTTTTGTCAGTCTTTATAAGTGATGTGCAATTCAGTAAAAGCGGTACTTGTCTAATTTTATTCATCAGTTGTCATTTATTTGAACTCTTTATGATGAGAAGGCAAGCAAATATACTCATTCAGTCTCATTTTCTGTTTACAGACTCATCCAAGTTATTATAAGAAAACAAAATGTTCAAAACAAAAATAAATCTTTAATAAATTTGAAATGTTTGGCCATTTATTCTCTTCAAACATATTGATGTTTAAGCTGCATTTCTAATTTTTTTTTGTAAATTAAACCACATAGATAATTAAACTACATTTTTGATCTCAACAAGTTAACCACCTCCTTTTCCAGCTGAAAGGAGGTGTTGCAGTGTTTCACTACTTATTTTAGGCCCTATTTTTATTTGTTTACATAAAACTAATAAACTTTTGTGTGAAACTGCATCATCCCAATTTGAATAGTAACAAAATAACAACAACAAAAGTTTTCAAATGGAGTGCATAACTAAAGGTTGTAGACTAATAATGGTTGAGCAGTAAAGACGATAATTGGGAAATTTGTGTGGCGCGCGCTGCAAAGATGCCCACAGTCTACAAACACCACACAACAAGGGCGGAGCATAGACAACAACAACAATTTACTTATTAAACAAAGAGAAATCTTCTAACAATTATACACTATTACAAAGGAAATATTTGTTAACGCGTGACTGAGTCAATGGTAAGTTTATCAGCAGCAGAGCGAGTGAAACGTGCAGTGTTGGAGGGCGGTGACGTAATGAACTAACGACTTAAAGGCAGAGCATCAAACAACTTCTCTTTTTAATCAACAAGCATTTTTAACGACGTCTTCGAATATGTTTTAACTTCTTTCTTTTTTTTACACTTTAAACACAGCTGTTACGTTGTCTTGAATAATCTATGAAACAACATATGGCCACTACTCGCGTGAGTCTTTGTTTTATTTTGTTCATACCAAGAACAGAATAGTAACTTACACTGTAATCCAATAGTTAAAGTCCAGCGTTGTTCATTGTTTCAGAACGATACTGAACCGACACAAGAGAAAACGCTGCAGTACCGTTACTCTGTTTCCTCATCTGCTCTCACATCCAGGAAGTGACCGACGGGGCCGTTTTCGCTCTTCTATAAAAAGCACGTGGGTCAGCCTCGCTCTTGAGTCAACATCATATGTCACACGCACACGCACTGCTTGGGTGATGGAATCATTAATGAACCCCAATTTTTGAGGGGAAAAGTACTAAAGTTTTCACAGTGAATATTATGTGCCTATCGTTGTAACTGTGGATGTAGGATACATGCAATAATAAAAATACATGAATTTAAACCATGTTGTATGAGTAATATCTGCAAAGGGCGGTATTATAGTTAAGTTTTTCGACATTTTTTCCCATTTTACTTTCTTTTCGGCTCTTTTTTTAAGAATGTGCAACTGCTCAGTGAGACAGATGATTATACCCACGCGAGGTCGCCACCTCACCAAAGTTCAGTAGCTTAATACGCACACATACAACTATAATAATATTTTGATATGAGAGTTTATCAGATAACCTCCAAAGCATCCAGCCGTTTATAGGATCAATTGAAACTTTTTTTAACGTTATAAACGGTAATCATTGAGAAGAAAGTTACATCCATTAATCAAACCGATTATATAGCCTGTTCTCTAGGGTCACGGGAAAAACGCTTTGAGATAAAAAAAATATATATATGAAAAATGTAAATATATAAAATATTTTACACCATCCGACTACTCAAACGGGAAGACGGCAAACTCGTTTTAACTAGTTTTAAAGTCTTGGGTGTGGCCAAAGGAAGCAGGTGCGCGTGCCCTACAGGTGAACCCATCACACTTCAGCACGCAGAGCTCGAGAGATGCCTTAAAATTCGTGAAATATTCATTTGCACGTGATCCATACATTTGTTTTTTTGTAAATTAAATGAGCCATTTCTCAAGTGGGTTTTTTATTCTCGTTCGTCTTTTTGGCAGACTCGATCAGCGCAGATTTGAGCAGCGTATTTGGCGGTCAAATTTCAGATAAGTAGCCTCTTATCTGCTGCCTTTTGTAGCGATAACCTAAACTAGTTAATGGATCGTTTAAAGTTGGTTCTGCAATATTTCCAGTCAAATTCTGAGTCCATCTCCAATGGTATCTGTATAATATTGTCACTGATAAGCGTAAAGTTGTATACAAGTTTTGATTTCAACTGTCCCTGTTTACCGCAGTACAATAAGATGTACGCGCTAGGGGTCATGTTCGTTCCTCCAGTTATATTGTTCCTTTTGGGAGTGTTAGTTAATCGTCATACTGGGGTGCTGATGGAGGAGTGGGTTAGACCCCTGGGCAAGAGGACAAAAAACCCAGCAGTGGTAAAGTAAGTTTGAAGCTAAATAATATACATTAAGCTACATATAAATAATATAAAAATACTGGATGCACTTTATTATACATACATGCATGTACTTGCAATGTACTTACCTAAGATAGTACTGGTAATAATCTAACTAGATGGAGTAGGGTTAGGTTTAGTGGTAGTATCAGGGTTAGTACAGTTATTACCTAGTTATTGTAATTACATTAATAAGCACATATGTACATATACACCTATGAACAGAACTGTAAAATAAAGTGCTACCAAAATACTAATATTATCCTTCTTGCAGATTTTTGCTGTCATCAATGTTACAACGGTCCCTTCTTGCCCCCATGGTCTGGATTTTGATGACACTCTTGGATGGAAAATGTTTCATCTGCGCATTTAGTATGAACGTAGACCCTAAATATTTTACAGGAATACCTAACAGCACTGGCCTAGAATTGATCAAGATAATGGCTAAGGTGCCTTGCAAAGAGGACGTCATCTTCAAAAACAGCAGTTTTCGGAAAGCTGTCTCACGCTATGTTCGTTGTTACTCTCAGGTGAATAGGGTTTCTCACATTTTTTGGTGCATTTTTTCAATGCTTACATTGTCTTTAGACAAAGAACCATGATGTCAATGTCATTTTTGACTTGATAGCTGCTAAGTAAGATAAAGTTGTACAAAGTTGACAGGATCAGACCTTTAGCAAATCTGTAGGTGGTAAAAATCCTTTCATGCTTTGCATAACCATATGATTCATCTATTCTTCTTGTGCAATTTATCTTCTTTTCAAAGGCAATAGGCTGGTCAATCCTCCTCTTTTTCATTTTTTTGGGCGCTGTGGGTCGTGTCCTAAAGCCTTGCTTCAATCACGCCACTTTTCTGCAGACACGGTACTGGAGCAATTACCTGGACATTGAGCAGAAGCTCTTTGATGAGACCTGTGTCCTTCATGCCAGAGATTTTGCCAGAAAATGTGTGGTGCAGTTCTTTGAGAGTATGCGACAGGACGCGACTGTGAGATTGCCCCTCTCAAGTGCATCCAGACCCAGCACAATCAGCAATGAATATGAAGAGGAAGAAGAGGAGCGTCTGCATGGTATAACCAGACATGATCAGGTGGATCACTTGCTGCAAACCTGGTACGAGTGCAAACCAGAGCTGGACGTGACCAGGATGGCCTATAAGTCCAAAGTGTGTATCACTTGGGAAGATATCAATGGAAAGGCATTGTTCTCTGAAGTGTAAAATGTAGCTCTTCAATCAGAGTTATTGTCAATAAGTGACAATTTTCGTGACCCTGACACGAATCAATAGATTTTATGCCTATTTCGTGATATTGTCACGACTAGCCGTGCGATTGGGTTGGACAGAAAGCATGGGCCGCAAGGTGAGTGAAACATTAAAAATCCTAATCAAACACATCTGAACAAGCTATCAATGTCCTTAGGATCAATAGAAAGTTACAAGCAGGTGAGTTTGATCATGGTTTGAGGTAAATATTTGTGGCACTCAGGGGCCTGAGTTGAGAACCCCTGTTTTACGGTAAATATTCCAAGATTTAATTAATGCAAGTGAATAGGACTCAATATAGACCATTTGACAGTCCAAAATCCATATTTGAAGCACAAGTAAGATTTTTATTTAAAAAAACTAAAAGCTCTGATGTCCATTCACAAGATGGTTTCCTTCGCAATTCACAACTGTGGTGCTTGCAGCTGAGAGGGTGTGGTGGCAGTTATATATAACAAATGGGTATACAGTACATCCATCCATACATACATTAGGCTTGCTGCGATAGACGTGTTGGTGGAGTCAAACGTGGATTAACCGGTGGGAAAATGTTCTCACTATCACAACCCTAACATGCATACATGCATAATTATTTTTTTCCTGAAAATAACTGCTAACCTAAACAAGGACGTTTGAGTCCTGTTCACTTGCTTTAAATAGAGAAAAATGTTTTCTTCTGAAAAACATTTACATCTGTGGCGCTGAACCAAGTCTCTGGATCCCACCCTACCAAACCAACAAAGCACATCTTCCATGTCTCTTTTAATCAAACACAACTGGTTCAGCCCATTAAGTGACTCCAAAACCAAAAAAGGGTGTGGGCTCTGGGAATGTGATTGGGAACTACTGATATTTTATGCATGACCTGGGAGGGGTTAGTAAATGATGCGAACTGCAAACCGAGCGTTCGCAGTTGCATCTCCAAAACTTTGGAACAGTTTACCTATTTCCATCAGACCTGTCTCCACTCTGCATGAGTTTACTGTAAAACTCAAAACCTATCTATTTTCAATTGCTTATAACTGTAGCTAACTGGAATTTGACAGTACTGGTCTGTTCTGTATTTTATAATGTTTTAAATATTATTTTTTGTTGATATTTGACTGCCTGAACAGCACTTTGGTCAACAATTGTTGTTTTAATGGTGCTATATAAATATAATTGAAATTGAAATTGAAATTTTATTTTTGGGTGAACGTTATACTTAAAGGTAATATACTTAAATAGTCTTTCTTCTCACCACAGCTACATCAATTTAATACTGTAAAAATGTTGTAAAAACAGTAATATTCTGAAGTAATACAACTTGAAATAACACTTCTATTTAAATGTATTCGGGATGTAGCTCCATCCCGGGCCTGTATCCTTAAGCCTGAGACACACTGTACAATTTTCGGCTGTTGTCCCAGATGAAGGACTGGCATCATGAAACAATTGTGGCAAATGTGGCAACATTACAAATGTATAGAAAAATGATGTCCCTATGCCCTCCATGGCTGCATTTATTTGATAAAAAAAACTGTAAAAACATTACTTAACATAGCATCACAATTTTAATTTTCAGCGTCATTACTCCAGTCTTTAGTGTCACGTGATCCATCAAAAACATTCTAATATGCTGATTTACGAACTTTTTTTTTTTTTTTTATCCATGTTGAAAACAGTTGTGCTACTTAATGATTATGCTGACACCAGTAAGACAGCAGCGTATTAGAATTATTTCTAACAGATCATGTGACACTGAAGTCTGTATTAGTGAATCCTGAACTTTGCATCACTGCAATAAATCACACTTTAAAGTATCACAGTTTTTTTTAAATAAAGTAAAATTCTACAATATTATATTTAGCTGTATGTTGATATTAAATTGAGTACTTCAATATTGTGTTTTATTGGTCTAATTTCTCTCTTTTTTGTTTGTTTTGATTTAGATGGAGAATTGTCATTCAAGAGGGTATCAATAGCTGCAGCCATGTTATTGTCTTATTGACTTCCTCCAACAACAACCACAGCAGTATTTTAATGAATAGAGACCAGATGTGGCCAGATGCGGATCGTGGAGGAGAAAACAATCCTTTCTGTGTTACGAGCATTTGCAAGGGATCTGGAAGAGGCAGGAGCACTCATATATCCTTTTACTTCTTGCACAACTATGTCAGAAGATGAACGTGGAGAGACATGAAGTAGGATGTCCCATACTCAAGACTTTGTGGTCTGCATTTCACCCATCCAAGACACACACACAAAAGCGTGCACGTGGAGCAGTGGGCAGACATTTTTTGCTGCAGCAGTCTGGGTCCAGGACACCTTAGCCATGGTTATTGCATGTGGAAGAGTGTGTTTGTACAATCATATGCTGTTTAGTTTTTTATATGTCATACTGTATGTTCTGAAATTGTAATATATTACAATAATGTATTATGATGTAAATATTGTAAAGACTGTAATTTTGCTTTAAGTTTACAAGTGTGATTGCAAATGTAAACTTTTAACATTGTTAAAATAAAAAGTACCCATACAAGTGTGTTAAGACCTACAGTATTTATTCTTTAAAATAATTAGAGTAAACATAATTAATTAGAATAAAATTACCCTTTAGAATTTGGTTTTCTGCATTAACAAAACATCACCTGGTCTTCAAAGTCACAGGTATAGCTTAAAACAGGATTAAGCATAAAACACCAACAATTGTAATCTTTTGTGACTTAAACATTAACTGTGCTGTTGAAAATGTATGTAAACTCAATAAGTGACTTGTTGCTGTCGGAAGCACAACTACTCTGTTTTGTGATGAGTTTCATGAGTGTTTGTTCTGGGGAGTTAAATTGCTAATTGTTCTTCAGAAAAATTCAGAATTAAACTGTGTATATGTGTTTAGGAAGTAAAGTGCTCAAAAATGCAGAATTTGAATGGGAACAAACAACGAACTCATGAAACTCAACATGAAAAAAAAAAAACATTGTTAAGTTTTACAGGTAATGGCAACAATTTACTGTCACTTAGCCTACTCAGTTTAGATTTATTCATGGGCGGAGTGTGTGTAAGGCTTGGGTATAGCTTTCCCCTGGCGAAAGGGACTTGGAAGAAAATTCCACTAAATTGAACAAAAATGCCCCTGCTCAAACAAATCTATTACGTTTGTTGCCAACAAACTGAAAACGAATAGACAGTGTCGATTATGACATTAAGATTGCTCACGTTGCACCGTATATTTTATATCAGGAGTTTTTTCAGTATTGTAAACATAGGCTATTGCAATTTCTTCCACTCCACAACAAATCCTTTCAATTTATCAGTATTTAGAAAAGAAGCTATAGCTAAATGACAAGCCAAAACTAATTATTTCAGGCTAAAACGAAACTGAAACTAACGTTGGGTCTCTTATTCCACACAAAATCAAACGTTCCCATATTTACTCTGTATTTGAATGCTAAATTAATAGTTTAGGCTATTCGGCTATGTAGGCTTCTTAACTCGCATTCC
This sequence comes from Enteromius treurensis, assembly GCA_032275025.1. Classification (NCBI taxonomy): domain Eukaryota; kingdom Metazoa; phylum Chordata; class Actinopteri; order Cypriniformes; family Cyprinidae; genus Enteromius; species Enteromius treurensis. The sequence goes on from JAUCMU010000024.1 coordinate 8,580,586, forward strand.
AGTGTTCCAGGGGCACCTGCATGATTTCTTTCGAGGATATGCACTTCTATCAGATTGGGTTTTTTTATTCAGTGGGTTAGGGATAGCGAGTTCATAGTTCAAGAGTTCACGCTTTCCTTGGAATAAATAAAGCGAGTTTGTCGTGCTGTCTGGGGAGCGAGCCGGGAGAACGGCGAACTCCGAACCCTAATGGGAAGAACCCTAGTGTGGGCAAGAGT
>JAUCMU010000024.1:8593511-8617717 GCA_032275025.1 Enteromius treurensis
TTTAACTTGAACTATTTTAGACTTTTCAAACTTTTTCAAACTCTCAGCCTCGGCTTTCTCAAGCCAACTTAAAGTTTTTCGCGACAAACTTTTTTATCTAGTTATTATGTAATGTTTTATATATACGTATTTTAGGTATAAAACACATCTAATAATAAATGTTTGTCCTTGCCTGGACATACTGGGTAATTTTGTGGTTATTACTAAAATTAAAACATATAAAATAACACTTTTCTTTCAGCTAATTACATTTCTGATTTTAATTTAGTTTGATTATGCTGTATGTGATATGTCATAAGGGTCAATTGTATGAATTAACAAGCGCTCCATTGATGTATGGTTTCTTAAGACAAACAATATTTGGCCGAGCTCTGGAATCTGAGGCTGCAAACAAAATCCAAAAAATTTAGAAAATCACCTTTAAAATAGTCCGTAGCAGTGTATATGACTAATCAAAAATTACGTTTTGATATATTTACAGTAGGAAATGTGCTAAATACATTCACTGAAACATAATCTTTACTTAATATCCTAATGATTTTTGGCATAAAAGAAAAATCAAACATTTTGACCCAATATGATGTATTTTCGTCCATTGCTACTGTATACCCATGCTACTTATGACTTGTTTTGTGGTCCAGAGTCACGTATTTAAATCTTTAGTGTTATTTCTTTTATGTAATGTTGATGTAGTTTTAAGTATGTTTATTCAGTACTGAAAACATCATCATAATGCTTCTCTATTCATTCAATACAGCATCAGTACAGTACAGTCCCTCTGACTATCATTCTTGATCCTCTTTGCAGTACATGGAGGGCCCGTTACTTGACAGCCTGTACTGGACAAAGTGGTATAACGATGAGCCTCTTCCGAATGGAAATCAATCCTTCATTTACTACGAGAACATGTTATTAGGAGTCCCTCGCGTTCGACAGCTCAAAGTTAAGAACAACTCCTGCAAGGTGCATAAAGACTTCAACCAGGAGATCGCTGATTGTTTTGATGTGTATAGCGACAAGAAGGAGGACGACAGTGTGTTTGGACTGATCAACGGAACAGCGTGAGTGTCATTTATGATTAGCAGCAGTCTTATTTCTCTCTTCTTCCGTGGAAATGTGTTAATTTATTAAATATAATCTCATTATTCTTCAGCTGGCAGTACCACTCAGAAAAGGAGATCAAAGGGTCGAATCACTGGGGGTTATTGACCACATACAGTGGAGCAGGATATTATCAAGACCTGGCAAAGACCAAAGTAGAGAGCGCTGCAATCCTGACGGACCTCAAAGACAACCTGTGGCTCAATCATGGAACTCGGGTTCTTTTCATTGACTTCACTGCATACAATGCCAACATCAATCTCTTCTGCGTAATAAGGTACTTAATGAACATCACATGAGTGCTCACTTTTATGTTTTGCTCCAAAGTGGTATATCTGCTCTGGTTTGCAAGGTTAGTCAATACTATCAATAATAATGATATTTCCCAGTCTGTTATTTAACATGTCCTTTTCAATGTACAAGGTAGACCAATAATATTAATAATTATTATTAAATAATAATATTTATTATGTATATATACACACACAAATGAATGCATATATTTAAGAAAAATATGTTAAATATTAAATTAATTAATAATTGATTTATATATGTATTATAATTTAATTTAATCAATAAATATGAAATGCATAAAATAAAATATTAAAATAATATAAAATGGTAATCTGATGTTATTTATTATTTGTTACTGTATAAAAAATATATATAAAAAATAAAAATTTGTTTTCTTCTTCGTTCAGATTAGTGGTTGAATTTCCAGCTACCGGTGGAGCAATTCCATCCTACCAGATCCGTACTGTGAAGCTGATTCGTTACGTCACCACGTGGGATTTCTTTATCATCGGCTGCGAGATCTTGTTCTGCGTCTTCATACTCTATTACATTGTGGAGGAGATTCTGGAATTCCGAATCCACAAACTGTCCCATTTCAACAGCATCTGGAACATACTCGATATAGTGGTCATACTGGTAGGAGGAAAACAGATCATATCAGTATCAAGTACTCTGGTCATAATAATCAAGAAGTCATCATTTAATTTGGTAGACATTATTTGACAAAGCAGACTCTAACAGTAAGTGTGTGCTTTTTCTTTAACAGCTTGCTGTGGTGGCCATAGTCTTCAGTGCGTTTCGAACCATCAAAGTAGATGAGTTGCTTGAAAACCTTCTAGAACAACCTGACATCTATGCTGATTTTGAGTTTCTGGCCTTTTGGCAAACTCAGTACAACAACATGAATGCAGTTAATTTGTTTTTTGCTTGGATTAAGGTGATTATATACACATACTGTAAGTTTCAAATACATAACTAAAGCAGTGCTGTCAAACGATCGTGATTAGTCAAAAAAATAAAATACAAAATAAAAGTTTTTGTTTACATATGATTAAATATAATGCATTGTAATGTGTGTGTATATATATATATATATATATATATACACACACACACACACACACTCATACAGTATATATTTAGAAAATATTCACATGTATTTACATGAATGTATTTATATAAATATTTTTAATATAAAAAAATAACATGTTTGTATATACATAATAAATCTACAAAGCACACACACATGTATTATGTAAATCAAACAAACTTAATTTGGATGCAATTGTTTGACAGCATTAAACTAAAGTGACCCGTTTTGATCTTTTTCGATGGCTTCGATATTTGCAGATCTTTAAGTACATTAGTTTTAATAAGACGATGACCCAGCTTACATCCACCCTGGCTCGCTGTGCATTAGACATCTTCGGATTCGCCATTATGTTCTTCATTGTGTTCTTTGCGTATGCTCAGCTGGGTTACCTGCTCTTTGGAATGGAAGTTGAAACGTTCAGCACATTTAATAAGTGCATGTAAGGGTGAAACATATAAAACACATTTTGTATTATTTTTTTGTTTGTTGGGTCATTCAGAATCGTCTATTTCTTCTCTCTGCAGTTTCACACAGTTTCGAATCATCCTTGGAGATTTCGACTATGATGCCATTGACAGGGCAAACAGAGTACTTGGGCCAATATACTTTTTCTCTTACGTGTTCTTTGTCTTCTTTGTGTTGCTGGTAAGTTCATGTGCATGTGACGGAAAGTGATAATTGTTTGTTCTAAATCCCAAGCGGCTGCTAATGAATTAACCCGATCAATTCAATTGAATTGAACAGAACATGTTCCTGGCCATCATCAATGACACATACTCTGAGGTGAAGTCAGAACTCGCTTCTCAGAAGGATGAGTTCCAGATTGCAGATCTCATCAAACAGGCGAGTCATTCACGGCATGCAGGAGATACTTCTACAGATCTGCAAAATTGATGTTTGGAAAGCTGTGTGACCACTACAACTGTGCAAAATGATGCTTTCATTTCAGAGTTATGAGAAAACCTTCATGAAACTGAAACTTAAAAAGGAAAAGATCTCTGATGTCCAGAAAGCCCTGGATTCAGGTTCAAGTGAGCTGCAGTTTAAAGATTTCAGGGATGCTTTGAAAGAGTAAGTGTCAGGTGAAAGACTAACACATTCACGTACAGAGGTGTGGAAGAATTGATGTATTTTTGTTGTGTGTCCCATTTTTCAGAATGGGTCATGCTGACCATGAGATCTCAGCCGCTTTCTCCAGATTTGACCAAGACGGGAACCAGACTTTGGACAAGCAGGAGCAGGAGAAAATGAAACAAGAGCTGGATGAAAAAAAGGTGTGTTTGGTTTTTATTTCACTTGGGCTGTTTCGCAAGTTGTACTAATCTAATATGGAGTAAATATTTTGGATATTCAGTTTTCGTCATTTCTTCATTAGGATGCACTCAATGAAGAGCTTCGTAATCTTGGAAACAGTGTTGAATCAGCAGAGGACCACAGAGAGAAGACAGTTCCTCCGGAGGTCTTTCAGAGGTTTGTTTTCAGAATCATAGGATTTCTCAGTCATTTCCATTTTTTTTTTTAATTAATGTATATTTTATTCAATTTTTCAGTTTTAGTTTAACAGTAACAACACTATTCATTTTTATTTTGCATGACTTTTCAGCATTTCAGGCTGTAATGTTCTGATGCCTTCTGTTTTTGTTTTTGTTTTGTTTTTTTGTCTTTCCATTCCAGGCTGGTTCATAAAGTTGCTCAGCTTGAAAATGCTGTGACCACTATATTGTCCAAACTAGATGTTATCACGGAGAAAATGAGACTTCAAACATTCAGCACAGACAACAAAGACATGGATAGGCAGACGACTAGAGATGTGAGTTTTTAAATTTAAGAATTAAAGACATACTTTAAACGAATCACGATTTGTTTCTTTTTCCAAATAAACAACTAAATGATTTTAATGAGTCTTAAATACATGAATCATCCATATATTGTAGATTCATGTATAAACCATGCTGCTGTATTGTGACAGGATTCAAGACCGGCTTCAGGGGGGAATATTCAGGTAAACCTGGAAAGAGCCTTGGCGCAGGGACCAGCATCCTGGTCTTTAGCTGGCTCGGTGGGGAATATGAGGAATCGTTTGTACCCAGATGTCGGATGGCCAGTCGTCACCGAGAACAGTAGTTCTGCACGTCACTGACGCATCAAAACCTGAGTTTCAAACTGACTAATAATTGGCTTCATTTAAGCCTGGTCTATGTTTAAACAGAAAGTGACCTTAGATAGGAAGGTATTACAGTAGAATAGACATAGTACTCCATTATCAGCGGCACAGAAATACATCTGTTGTCCATACTGACTGTTTAACATGTACAGTTACTGTGGCATTTGTAAAAGGTGATTAAGAGGTAATATGATCGACATTCAGATTATCTTCCGCTATAAAGCTTGATTAATTTTAAGCACAGTGTAATACATTCCCCTGAAACTATATCAGGCTAATAACTACTCTTCGGACTAATAGTAGTCATGAAAATTTTCATGACTACTATTAGTTCTTTTGAAACACATTCTCCCGTAAATTCACGGCTAACAGATTATTTCCAATCACATAGTATGGAAACTTCGCCACAAGCTAAATTTAGTGAGAATAGAGTCACCGTGTTATATTTAACATATACTTATGAAAAGTCATCAGTGCAATGTGTTATTAGTCTTTGGAAAGTTTATTTATGCTTTTAAAGACGACTTCTTTAATTTCGTTCTTAACTCTGATATGAACCACTTGTAAATGTATTTTATAGTGTGAAGCATAGTGTATATTCATCTGTAAAAGATTTATATATACATAATATTTATCTTTCTTCTTTCCTAAGTGACATTAATTATAAGCAAATAAATAACTTTAATGGCAAAACAAATGGTTGTTACTTGCTCTGTTGAAACAGGACGATAATTCAGTTTCGAAAAAAGACAAGAGCTTCTCGTCCAATGGTTCATTTATTGAGACTCATTTAGACTAAAAAGAAAACTCGAAATGCTAAATTGTATTCAAACATTTCTGCCTTTTACATTCAATGCTTTGAGCAACCTCAATATTATGGTTTGAAACATGCAATTCCTTAACATCACCGGAATAGGGAAAAAGAAAAAAAAAATCCAATCCTTTTTTTCTGGCTACTCAAAAATGGCACGCATATTTGTTAAAACAGCAAAGGGACAAATTTACAGTAGGCTCTAAAATAAATCGTACAGCTCTCTACGAGGGTCTCAAATTGTTCAACTGAAATATGTGACTGAGCAAAAATTAAGGCTTGCTTGTAAATGTCAGTCACACATGTAACATTTGTCTAACATACGCTGCATTAGTTTTGCAAAAGTCTGTCAAGTAGAGCGCATGCTTTGAAACCCTTATTCCAGGCCAAGATATCAAAAGATATGTACAGGTATGGCCATTATGACCCTTTCTCCATACTGAACCGGAGAGATTTCACTGTCTGTAAATTGGAGTAAAAAGATACATTATACACACAGTATCAAAGAGCTCTAGAATCGGAGAAGAACAGGGAGCTAATGTGGATTAAATATACACCACTGCACATAGAAATTCATTTACAAGACACCGGTCCGATGAACCCCCAAAAAGTGCCTTTACTTACATTTGTTTGCCAAGTCAGAATGTAGAATTAAAGTTTGTTTGTTTTTTTGTACAAAATTCAAAGTCCATAACTGTAATGAACAAGTAAATGCATGGTCAGCTATTTAGGAAAGAGAGGGGGGAAAAAAACTTTTACACCATGGGCTTTCTGCTATGTACCTGTGAAGTTCCTGAAGCTGGGATTTAAGGGAAAATCAGCAGTTTTCCTCAAGATATGCAGTAAAAAAAGGTTGGGGGGGGGGGTCAAAAGATATAACACATCTTCTCCAATTCCACTAAAACAGGAACAAATCTTGTAAATGAACTCAGATTTCCATTGAAGGCGCTCATCTCAATTGCCTCTTTAATCTAAATTTGAATCTGTACAATAAAGCAGTTCCTGCTTCATATCCAAAGCTTGTAGGGAAAAAGATGATGTGCACCTATCAGTCTTTAGCAATCCTCCCTATGAGAGCAGGATCTAAAGAAGAGAGCCGTGTGTTATGAAGAACAAAGGTCAGATCACTGTGTCTGGTATCCAGCCATGCCGAAGTTAGCCTGGTTCATCACTGGGCCGGGCTGAGCCTGAGAGGGTTGCGTCCCAAAACCTCCCACCCAGGCCGGGGACTGTGATTGTCTGGAACAACAAAAAGTGGGTGTAAACATTTTCAGGTTCGGCACATGATACATTACACATACAGAAATACATGAAAACTCACTCTACACCAAATCCTTGCTGATTCCATGTTTGCCCGTACACTCCATAGGACGGCACTTGCCAGCCGTTCGTCATGTACTGACCGTATTGTTGAGGATTGCTGTACATTTGGTTCCAGTGTCCCCACTGGCCATACTCCATCTGTGAACGCAGCAATAAACAACTTCTAAATGATGTCTGTATGGGAAGGATTTAATAACTATGATAATTAATAAAACAAATTCACAAGAATTACCGGCTGGACATTTTTGGCCATGTCAGGTGACTCTTTGCCCCAGTAACATTTCACAACATGACCTTCGATGGTGGTACCATTCACTGAGACGATGGCATGAGCTGCACTTTCATGAGAGGAGAACCTGAGAGAAAATGATGCTGGTGTATGAAGAAATGTGAAGAGCACAGCAAACCTATTGTTTACAACAAATCAGAAGGACTATCTAGTCACCCATATTCCTGCTTAATATTTGCTTGAAAACAAACATCTCTTGTAACATTATATGTGTGTTTATTGTAACCACAAAATATTTTAATGTATTTGCTCTAAAAAATAAAAAAAACCTGATGACCACAAACTTTTTCATATTTATTTGTTCCAAAGCCTAAGATGTGTAACAACGCTAAGTTGACTGATTCTGATGCTGCCCCCTGTTGGGAAAACAGTGAAACATTAGGCTGACATGTGGCCTTTTCGATTTTGGTGTTTTGCATTGCTTTATTTTTACTATCATCATGTACAAATGGTTTAATAAGTAACCAGGCACTCTGCTCTCTAGACATCAGCCCTTACTAGAAACCATTCATTTCTTGTAATATTGTGCTTTCACAACATTTCACATTACACACAGTGGACAAATTGTCCACATACGAGAAACCTAAAAACAAGAGTAGCTGAATGATACCTGATAAAAGAATAACCCTTCTCTGGAAAAACTCTGATCTCCATTATCTGCCCGAAAGGAGAAAACGTCTGTCGCATAAGGTGTTCTGTTTAAAGAGAACATGGCAATGCATTAAGAGCGAGCATGCATACTCATACTCAGAAAGGGAAAGTAAAAGGGCAAGTGCAGATGTACCTGTGAGACCGGACTGAATGCCGCCGCAGTACACTGTGCAGTTCTGAGGACTCGACTGGTTCACCACCTCATCAAATCTCAGCTGCTTGGAGCTGTCTGAAATTTTTACCAATTGCGTTAGTTCAGCTCAACTGTAAAAGTCAGTAAGCAAGTGAAAAACAGTGGATCAAAATCTGGCTTACTCTCTTGCACACTCTTGGGGGCTGGAGGTTTCCGAGTTGCCCAGTTAGTCCGGATTTGCCGTCCACCAAGCCACTGACCGCCCATATGTACTATAGCATTCTCAGCATCCTAGAAAAGAAAAAAACGATAGATTTAACAAACAAACAGACGTAAACGTAAAGCAAAACAAAAATATAATCTCTAGACCTTCATTAGTTCCTCTGTATAATTAGGAACTACCCACATAAATGTCTTTGTTTGTTTTTAATTACTACTTCTAAACTGACTAAAATCTTACACTCAAACAGAAAACAACTAACAGCCTGACTCATTCCAGTAGGTTGAATATCTGTAATACTACAGCTATAATATGAAATGTAGTAAACAGAAATAGAATAACCTTCACTCTGTGTTCCTGTACTGGAGCCTTACCAGTTTGTTATAGAAGGACACAAATCCATACCCCTTTGATTTCCCTGTTGTCATATCCTTCACCACTCGTGCATCCCTGCAAGAAAAACGTAACGACGGAAAAGTCAGTCCTCTGACGGCTTGCAAGAGGATCTCATTAAGAAAGGAACCACACACACACACTGTACTGTACTGAGAGACACTGTTATAAAGTAATAGTTGTTATAGTTATTCTAAACAAATCTTTACACTAGTAACGTCATTATATTCTCTTGATTACTGGTAAGAGATAAAAAACAAGTGCAAAGTCATGCAACCTACACTACTGCACATATATATATATTATATATATTTAAAAGCTCCTGCAAAGATTTCAACTTTTCCTGTGACACAACATAATGGTCCAATCTTCATCTTAATCACTCATATCATCAATGTCATTACCATGCATTCCTAACTTCAACAGCTGTTTCTAATTCTACTCAAGAGTACATAGAAATATCAAAAGAGAAAAAGGAATTAAACGGCATACATGGCCTGTTAACAGATTTCTTTATTTTTCCTGGTCAATTCTTTACCACCAATATGGAGTTTGGGAAGCTGCAAATTTCGAGAAATTAACATTTTCAGAATTTTAGGAGAATCAAAACTATCAACACAACTAGGAAAACCATCATAAAACAATTTTTACAAGCAAATATTAATGAAATTTCTCAGGTTTGTTAAAAGTCTACACTACGTCAGCGTTAATAGGAAAATACTGCAGTAAACAAATATGAAAAGCAAAGAGTAAATAGAAAGAAATCTACATCTGAGTTCCCAGAGTGCACAGTTCCTTGCTGTTAGACTTCAAGCTCCTGTCCAATCCTATGAGCATTTCTGTAAAATAACCAGAGCTCTATTAACTGACACTCAGAGCTAAAGGAGAGCAGTCAGTTTCATGTTTTTTGTTTTTGTGTCGTGAACTAAAAATGTTACTTTTTAGGTAAATTAAAACTACTTACCAATTTCGGAAAAGCAGTGAAGATTAGCGATGAAATTTTTTTTAAGGTGCACTTTTCAATAGAACGATCCGGACACACAATATTGACTATACTACCTTGTGCTTGCTGATAATACCCACTATGGGACTATTAAAATCAATACAATTGTAAATGAAACAAGATTATGGTCTCTAAAAAGCTATGACTTCCTATTCTCAACTTCAGTGACAAACCTGGAGACATGTAGGTGTTTTTTTTGTTTTTTTATATAAAGGTTTCATAACTTACAGAAATGTGACAAAATGCTAATTCCAAAACAAATGACAAATGTAATTGTTTATCTTTGAATATTTTTTTAGTATTGAAAGATTAGTAAATATTTAAATAATAAAAACCTTTAAAACAGTTTCCATGGGTTAAGAAAAAATTTATATTGGGATTATCTGGCTCAAAGTAACCACATACCACCATGTGACAATTATTCAGACAAAATACATTCCATTAAAGGGTGTGACTTCTAAGAACTTACGAGATTTTCCCAAAGGGTGCAAAGGCAGCTCTGATGTCATCCGTTGTGATCTCAGGGCTCAAATCTCCCACAAAAACATGAAAGTGATCTGCAGAAAGACAACATGTAACTACACATAAGAAAATCTAACATCTAAAAAAAAAAAACACTATACACATAACACAAAAGAACTTACTGGATGTGTCTTTCTTCTGACTGCTAGGTGTAGTCGCCCAATTTACCTTGACTTCCTGTTAATAAAAATACACTACTTGAAGGCACCGTCTTTTGAAATATGATATTCTGGGTGCAATGCTTTACAATAAACATCGACCCACACTCATCTTGTTATGCTTTTCTAATGAAACAATGCCACAAGATATACCTTTCCCAAAATCTTCCTTCCGTTCATGGCGGCCAAAGCAGCTGCGGCGTCTCTGTGTTCAAAGAACTCCACAAAGCAATATGGATCATTGCTAGTATGCTGCAAAACAGAAAATCCAATAGAGTTCACCTTCCTGCTGCTATCGGATTGCTGAGAAGAAAAGCCAGGAAAATATATTATTACAAAGTCATGGGTATTGTGTGGAAGACTCAATATTTTGTCGTAATTCAGTGCGATTTTAAGAAAATGTAAAAAATGATATGTCTGTTTTAGGGTCATTTTAAAAGCAGATTTATTCCAAATATAAATAGAAATGCTAATGTTGAGTTTAGCAGGCATTTCCACACAAACCCATTTACACTGAAAAATTAAAGAACATTTCAGGGAACATAAAAAAAAAACTAAACTAAAGTGCAATTTGTGATGGATGTTTACCTCTGTTATCATTTTACAACTTTTGCATGGCCCAATCTGAGTAAACAACTGAAGGATCAAGTTCTCTGTTACATCTCTTGAAAGATTCCCCACATAGCTGAAAATGCAAGTAAAACATATTACAAACATATAACAGTCATTTCATAAGTGCACACATAATGCAAGAACATATCATCATGTAAGATTTTAATATAATAAAATAATTTACTTAAGATGTTTTCCAAAAAAGACTGCATATGCATGAGCCAGGCATAGATCTGACAGCCTCTTTATGCCCAAATGACCTCAGGACGGGAACACACATTACCAACAATACTAAACATACTGAAACTACGTGCGACAGATAAACAAAGGGTTATTTCACGAGAGATTTTTTTCTACATTGTAGTACCAAACACAAAATTTATACTTCAAGAAAGGACAGCAGGCCTGAGATTAGATAACAGGCCTTTACTAAAAACAGAAGACAGGCATACTCGTTCAAACACATTGACACTGAATATAATAGTTTACTGATATCCACTTTAAACCCGTATATCATAACCTTTGAAATACAATTAAAACGTTGCTGTGATCATTACATTTATATTTTAACGTTAGTTGTTTTGTTGAACAGCCGGTTTGACTAGTTAGCCCCTAGCTTAGCTTAAGCATGCTAGTGCTACAAACGTATCCCACAGTCGCTGGAAAAGGATGAAAGCTTTTCGATATTTCTGCTGTACGGAAGGAGAAATAAAGACTGACCGAAACGATATTTATTAAAAACAGTGATTACTAACAGCACATGATGTCAAAATGTTGGTAGGACGTCGTTTTTGGAGCTACCTGTTAGATAGATGTGTGTCAGCAGTGCTGTAGATTGAGCGGTTATTCACTCAGCACTTGACAGGGTTTGTGTTTTCAGTTACTTACAGGGTTTTGGGGTGGCTCTCGTCTTCCATTCTTGAATGCCGGAAGGAGTGCTAACAAATCTTGTTAACTTCAGTATTTCAAATGTGGTTTATTTTTAGAACGAACAATACTGGACTGGTGTTACTTTCAATCTTGAGTAGAAAATGGCCGAACCCGGCTAGTCAGGAAGACAGTCACTGCGCATGCGCAGAAGCAGACCGTTTTGGAGGGCGAGGGATGTGACAGGAAAGGGGAGTTTGACAAAATCATCGCGCAGGTGTGAATATATCATGCATCACAAGTATCTTACTTGATTATGCGATATAGATTCTGTGCAGGTTATGCATTAATTTGCATGCTTTAATTCAGTCTATTTTATTTGTTTTTATTTTTAGTGACCACTTGTTAGAGCTCCAATGGATGCTTAAAGTATTTGGCAAAAAGTAACACTATGGCAAGGCACACAGATATAGAGACAATATTCTATATCAATTCAATAGAATTCAGGCAATATGTAGGGATTATTCGTGTACTGATTAACTAACGTTACACTGCAGAAACGGAACTCCCCCGTGTAACGTTTTATTGTGATAGAAAATTAATATTGTTGCAATGTTTCGCTAATATTCAAGGCCAGCCTATGTGTGTGAGCGCGCCCGCACATCTTCTAAAATGTTTTATTTTTTAGTATTACATTTGACCAATTATCACAAAGCCTAGAAATACAAAGGAATTTGACTTCCCACGATGAGCAGATTTTTAACACGTCACTGTTTTCAGTCCCCAAAATGTTTTACATTAATAATTTACATTATTTAATGGCATTAAAATGACAGATTACTGTATTTCGTATAGCTACAACCACAGATGCCTGGATTGTTGAAGTGAAATGGAAAGAAACTGACAGAGATCACACAGGTTTTCACTGAAAACTGAAATACTCGGTGTCTTATGTTAAAAGAGCAACAATTGTGCTCGATCTTACAAACCGGAGGGGCAGGAGATTAAAGTATCAGAGAGGATCTGAGTCTGGACGGTCAAGGGGTAATAAATAATTTTTGGTCACACACGTGGGCGTCACAGTGAACCCTCCGCTAGAACTTTCTCGGTAGTCTTCAGAGGGACCTTGCTGCTTCGAGAAACCCGTCCCAGTTTACAGTACGTCATCAAACGGACCCCTTAAAGCGTCTGTAGCGGCTGTAATGGCACAATATTCGGGAGCGAAGCAATATCGGAGTATGAAAACACTGTCTCCAGTCGAAACGATGGCAACTAACGATCCTCTACCACCTGGGTGGGAGATCAAAATTGACCCGCAGACAGGTTGGCCGTTTTTTGTGGATCACAACAATCGCACAACGACGTGGAACGATCCGAGGCATGACACGAAAAAGGTAGGATAGGTCTTGATTGTGCTTTTGGAAGTTGCGCTGTCAAACGCCAGCGTTTTTCAAGCGATCTTACTAATGCTGATCAACATACGGCGTGTGTTTTATAGATTACTTTAGGCGATGTGGCATTTAGAGGGTGTTTCATCGAAAAAGACAGTTTTGTTGAGTGCGGAGGCTACGATCCCACTCGGTACATCCACATCGTACTTGATCAGACGCTGACTGTCTAGGGTAGATGAGGCACGCACTTGATATTCGCCGAAGCTCGCGCGTGAATCGCAGTCACCTTCGCGTGCATTTGAGCGGCCTGAAGGCATACACACGGGCGAAATATATTAGTGTGATGATCTCAGCTGAAGTGATTAGTGTGTGACGCACTGCAGGCATATGTGAGAGTGTTAGAACGGCTCCTCGATGTTTATTTAAAGCCTCGAGAACTACGCACACTGCGCTTGTTCTCCACATCCCTGGAACAGCACAGCGCTAACGCGACCCTCAAAGTTTTCCTTACATGGGATTTCAGAAAGATCCACCCACTCACCGATTCTATCATTCCCAGTGAATGGGCTTGAAAGTTACAAACTGGAAGTGTCAAACTGTTCTCCGCACATCAGGTTCTGGGAGTGTGGGGGGAACACGGGGGCTTGCCAGTTGGCATCTTTCATTAGATAGATCAACACTTGTCCGAAGTTAGTGTCACCAAGAATCTGCTGCAAAGACACAGCTGCCAGGAGATAAACTGAGCGCTACTCTTGGCGTCTGTCAAAAAAAGCAGAGGGCATGAGGTCATATACGCTAAACAGTCACTATTCTCTCTGTTTAGCATATGTTTTAGTAAAACTACGTAACTGTTATGATTTCATTATAACATTAAAAATCATTTTTAAGGTCCAGGATTCAGATTTGTTGCATTTTAGGCATGGCCTATAATAACACAGCTATAATGCCAAATGAATGTGCTTATTTATTTATACTTGCACAAGACATTATATTTGAATTGGTCAAGGAGAATGAAATGTAGCTGAACTTTAGCTTCTTAACTTTTAGTATAAGTTCAGTGTTCATTAGCGACATTTAAGTGGAACTTCGTCAGCTTGCGGAAGAGTAGTTTCTGTTGGTCAACATAATGATCATGTGATTGATCAAACTGATCATGAGCGAAAGCTACATGGGTAACATTGTTTCATGCAATTCTAATTAAAATCAATGGATATCGCTTGCAAAGTTTCGCTTGCATCATTAGATGCAACCATCTCCTCATTCTGGAATAATTGCCTCCCTGTTGAATACCCCTGTCTTAAATGATGTAGCTGCTTTGCTGTTTGAACATGAGAACAGGTATTTCGAGATGAGCATTTGTTAGGAATTTTATCTCTTTTGATGTTTGTTGTGTCTGTGCAACTCTGATTTACATTGATGAGTAAGGGAGGCCCTCCCCCTCACAAAGAGTATTTTAAGACACAGTGTCAACAGCACAGGAACCCATTGAAAAATGCTACATAGAGTGAGTCATGGCATTAGAATCGACAGCATACAGAGTATATCATGTAAGCCAATGCCATCGCTTAACAGTTGCTGTGCACAGTGAGTTTTTACCCACTCGTGTTTCATGTTTGTTCCTGGACTGCTTCGTCACTGAGAGAGGGCGGACTGACCTTTGCATGTCAAACAGATGAGGAGAGAAGACGCCAGGCACACTCAAACTGAGTGTTACATATATGTACTGAATTGAAGCAGTGACTGAATTCTCTGGCATGTTGGTTGGTTGCCTGCAATAACGGATAATATAAATTTACATTAGACAGATTTACAACGTGTGGAATTCGCACATAACTGAATGTGACTAGTCGTAAAAGCCTTGACAGTGATGTGACGCTAATAGGAAAAATGTATCAGGTGTAAAATACTGTTAACCATAATTCTGTAATGTGTCATATGGAGGATCTATGTCAAATAGAAAAGTGGCTTTTAATGTGTGTAAAAAAATACGAAAAAAGCAACAACTTTGCTTTCTTTTCGTTCATTTCTCTCTGTCTTGCTTGTAATAATCTGAACAGTGCCTGAAACTGTGTTTTATGAGCCGCTTATTGTATTCTTTGCCTTGGACTAAAATGTCTGCTAAATAAATAAATGTAACTGTAAATGTACAAAGGTTAACTTCCAAAGTTCGTCCCTGTTGCTGCTGACTGTTATGTATTCTGTTTAACAATATCAGTATTTCGTTTTACATACAGAATGATGATCTAGCTACTGATTTTATGAGAAAAACTTATGTATATTATCATCTCTGGCTTGTTTTTAATATTTTCCGCCATAGCCAAGTCATTGGTGCAATCAAAGCATTTTGTTTATCCTGTCTGCAATGCCATTGTTGATAATTGGAGCTTTTACAATAACTCTGCCAACCACATGCTTTAGTTATTTGCCTTCTCCTTCAAAACAATTTCGCAGATAGCTTCTACATACTTCAGCAAAACTGGACTGAAGAGAAGTCATGTTGTTGATTAGACTTATGATGCAGAATATTTTGTCTTATTATTATTTGAGGATACAACTATTATAAATACAAATAATGAGATAATGTTAAATAGACCTTTCAACCATCCCCCCCCCCTTTTTTTTTAGGTTTTCTTAAATGGCCCCTCTATGTCCCCTGAGTCTCCTCAGGACATGCACAAATCCTTTATTCAAGAGATGAGGCAACCAATGCTACGCCAGGGCTACATCCCCATCCCCGTCTCCCATGAAAACACTGAACCCAGGCTGCAGCAGTATCCAAGTTTCTCCTACATACACCCGTCAGTGCAGCAGAGTTTGAGAACAGATGGACGAACACCTTCCCCGACCCCAGCATCCAACTGTCGGCCTAGATCTCCAGTGCAGGCCCCATCCGAAGCATGTTTGTCTTGCTCACCTGCTTCGCACGGGCCTGAGGTAAGACCATTAGGAACTGGGTCTCTCTATTAGATATGGCAGTTTCTGTCAGTCCATGGATTCATTGTGAAAGAACTGCATAAATATGTAGACTTTTCTTCCAGAGGTTTCATTTATGAGATTTCTTAGGGAACTGTATTTTTTGTTCAAAATGTTAAAAAAACAAGAATTTTATAGATTTGTTGAAAGTAAAATTCTCCCTGTTCTCCCTGTATTTAATGTTTGTCAAACCACTGAATTGTCAAAATAAGTTTATTTATTAGTGTATTATTTAGTATTTATTTATTTTGGTTTTGTACATGTATTTTTTGTTTAATCAAAACTGCACCAAAAGGGGAAATATTGTGCAATTTGTTTTTATCTAAAGGACCAGCAAAGCAATATATCAAAGAGCCAACAATAGTAGTAATACTTAAATTTAGTTTTTTTAATATCTTAACTGTCATTTTTGATTAACTTGTTGCTTGCTTGCTCGCTGAATAAAATATATTTATTTACAAAAATGTTACTTATTCAAACCTTTGAATGTATTTTTATGTGCATCAGGTTCATCAACCACAGGGCGCACACCAACAAATGAGTGGCCTTCATCAGCAGCCCCGACCCAGCAATACAGGTCTCCGTGCGGGCTACATATCAATTCCAGTGATCCATGAGGGTGTAGGGGGCGTCTCACAATCCCAGCCGAACCAAAGTTCTCATCCAACACGAGAAAAAATGCCAATCTACCGTGAACAAGTGCCCATTCAGATCCAACAGAATCGAGCTGCCAGTCCCATCTCTGTCCCCTTGCTGGCCCAGTCGCCAGTCATGTCTCAGATCATGGGAGAGAGACCCCAGGTAAGTGTGTTGTCTATTAATAGGTACTGATTTACTTAAGCTGTTCATTAACTAAATGTAATATGTTACCATTGCCAGGTCCAGCAACACATTGGACACACAGCAATATCACCTAAATCTGAACAACCAGTTGAAGAAATTGTCAGAGCGCCTGCATTCGAGATTCCTGTTCAAAGAGTTAGTGATGTTCCTCAGCAAATACATCACCAGCCGATACATTCACAACAACAGCAACAACCTACACAAGCACCTCAGCCAAAAGCACAACAACCCTTACCGCAGTCACCGCAGTTATCAGAGACATCCAATATTACCATACAATTTCCTCCAGCACCAGAACCCCAGGAAACCACTGCCCCTCAAACACCTCAAGAGGTCCTACCCCCAGAAGTCCAGCTTGAGGACACTCCAGAAAAAGATCTGAGCCACCCAGGACTGATCAAAGTGCAGCAGATAGTAGAGCGTGTGGAGAAACTGGCACACGATGTGAGAAGTTTTGATGGAAAGAAGAATGATAAAAGATACATGATGCTGGAAGAGATGTTGACCAAAGAACTTCTGGCTCTGGACTCGGTAGACCCTGAAGGTCGCCCAGATGTGCGTCAGGCTCGGAGGGATGGCGTTCGCAGAGTTCAAACCATTCTAGATGAACTGGAGATGTTTGGAGAGCCGATGGAAGGGCTGGTTGGTGACACATACCCTCAGGTGAAAGGAGAGCCGAGTATGATTGACCAGGCGAACACAGAGAAGGTCAAGGAGATTTCATAATTGCACAAAAAAGAAATTTGAAAAGAACACTAATTAAATCCCCATTCTTGTTTTTACTTGCGCAATTATTATTAGTTGCATGCATGAATAATTGAAGTTTTCTGTTGGAAATGATCTAACGTGATTTGTTTACCGAGTGCAATCATGTGTGCTGTTATGTGATGCTGCTGTTTGTCAAATCTCACCATGCCAATGTCTTGTAGCAAAAGACATAGCGGTGACAAGTTATATTCAAAAACACACGAAAACGAGGCCTTGAACAAGAAGAAAGTATTTTAACGTTCAAAAAGTATCTTTTGTACCATGTTGAATGAATGAATGGTAAAATGTTTTTGAATATTCCTTAAGAAGTTGTTAATGAAGTAGTGGGATGTCATAGTGAAAACTTTATTTGAGTTTTAAAAATGTTCATGTGTGGGCTACAAAAAAAGATAAAGGCATGCATTTTAATTATGGCATATGGGAAGGTATTCATGCCTTTTTTAAATGCAACCATCTGAACATCATGCAGGAGAATAATTCAGTGTTGGAAGTGAGCTTTTCTGACAGAATTCCCTATGATGGTTTGAATGCTTGTCAGTATTATTATATGTTGAATGATAGTGATAAAAATGATGATATATTTTTATTCTATTTTTCTGTGCCAAAAGGAACATTTCCAGTATTAAGAATGTTCACTTAAGAATGTTCAAATGTTGAATCTAAAGAACTAAATATATGGTCGCCTTATGATAAAGGGGCTGGCTTGTTAAAGCAGCCAGGGTCAGTCCAAAGTTACGGTGGTTTATGAACCGAAAAGGTACCAAAATCATCCCATTTTTTAACATTGTGCCCTTGAGGAAGTTCAACACTTGCTCTAAGGGACTAGAAATTAGTGTACCAAAAATGACTTGTGCCAGCCAAAATTCTGTTTAAAACAAAGTGCTGTGTCTCACATAATTGTTGTGGGACTTTTTCTTTTTTATCTTAACGACCTGTTACTGACTCTGATATCGTACTAAAACTGCGAACAAAACTGGTTTTGTGTTTTGTGAAATAGTATGCAATGTTCAGTGTTCACAGCTTGGTTATTTGCAGTTGACATGATATGGTGACATAAGCATGACTGCAAATACGATATAATAAAGCACTTTGCTTACATTGAGTTGTATACCCTTTTTTTTATGAAGAACTATGAAGAAAACAAAAAGAATAACTACTGCTTGGTCCATCCAATGTTGCATAAGAGATTATTCTACAGTGTTTGCAGTATAATAATTATAAATTTCCAGCTATAAGAAAAATTGAGCTATTAATCTAAGAGAAGTCAAGAAATTAATAATGGGAACAAAAAATTTAGTCCTATAGACATATTTGCAGAAGAAAGGTTTCTTGAAGACAACAATGAGACCATGGAGTTATGTAATCAACTAGGGATAATATTCCATCTAGATAGCGTTTAATTCCTTTCAAGATAGGCTTCAAAGGCTGTAATGTACAAAGGCATTGTGGAAAGACGCCTACTGCCAGATACATCTTTACCAGTCAATGCTTTACTGACCACTGTCCCTCAAGTATTTTAATTTAGTAATTAAAATTAATATAGTCTATATTATATTAATATTAATATAATTTAAAAAAGATTATTAAAGGTTATTAAAAATATGACTACATTTTTGGTTAGAAGCAGATTTCATGAGAAAATGTAACTGTTCTACTATGTGGTTATTTCAAATGAATTCATAGGATATGAATACAATGGAAACATTCAATTTTTAGGGAAAAAAAAGAAGAATGCTCTTTTTTGTGTGTGTGATACCAACCTCAAATTTGTAACACAACTTGTTTAGATGTTTTACCTTTGGTTTTCAGTCATATGTAATGTAAAATTTGAAAACAGTATTTGTGTTCATTTTTAATAACAGTAAATGTAAACGTATATAACTGTACACTACAATACACTACAAAACACTACAGTTTCACTTTTTATACTTTTTCCACTTAAGCAATAATCTGCCAATTGTAGTCTTTAAAAGGACACCAAATTTAAGTCTGTACTCAAAAGCCCTCAAGATTTATAGTTTAAGATGACACTTTAATTAATTTAATCAAATTTGGTTGCACAGCAATGACACTAAAGATCAATTAATGAATTAATTTCGCACACTGCTCGACATACAGATTCATTATTTTAACATATTTAGACCCATAACTAATCTATCTAGAATAATTACAGCTTTTACAACTATTCAAACATGGCAGCAGTAGCATATTTTTGAATCAGATCAGTTATACAATCAAAATAGATTTACAAATAATAAAACAATAGATCAAAACAAGTACTGCAGGTGGGGCATCTCAGTCACAGATGAAGTATGATGACGGAGGAAGTCACGTGTGTGTATAACTGGAGGAAATTGTTTCAGTCGCTGCTGCTGCTCCCCTCAGTGGAAAATATTAGACCGACCGGCACATATCCGAGCCACAGTATCGCCCTTCTTAAACTGACATTAAATGCACCGACGATTCATTGTCGATGATCGGCCAGTAGCTGACATAGAGACACGATGCTTTATTTGATTACTATAAACGTTTACACAAGTACACAGCTAGCAGGTTAGCTGGCTGGCGTCCATTGGGATTGCCAGTGGACGAAAAGAGAGCTTCTTCATTTCCTCGTTTCTCGGATCGGGAACAAATCCAGCGGCGTGGTGGAGTCGGGAAGCTCGTACGTATGGTGTGGTAAACATGGAGCTGTTTCAAGCTAAAGATCATTATATTCTCCAGAGCGGAGATAACGCGCTGTGGTGCAGCAGGAAGGATGGATCTATGGCCGTGAGACCGGGTAATGCTTACATTGTAACTCCATCACTTTCTTATACAGTGTACATGTGTTTCAGTGTTTCCTTTTTCACTGTCTACGTTGATGTCATTTCTCGCGCACAGGAGTTGGTTGACTGATACGATACGCTGCTCCAAAACCGAGGTGAAATTAGGGATATTCGCCGCTTTCAGAATTAGTTTAAGAGAGGAAAATGTCACTTTCATATTTGTCGAACGAGGCGGCTGTCTAATAGATGCCTGGTTGTTGTGCTTTCATTTGCCCTACTTTCAAAGCAGCGGCGCTTGCATGACATGCGTGTCAGTGCTAACCTCAGATGGTGTTTTGGTTGTATGTCTTGCCTAAAAATGCGTTTTATTACTACATCATTTGGGGTTTAAGGGGTTGGATGTTTTGGTAAAGGGCGTTTAGATGTCAGCTTGAGAATCTTAAAGGGATAGTTCACAAAAAAAAATTGAGAATTCTGTCATTATTTGCTCACCATGTTTTTCCAAATCTGTATGACTGACTCTCCACAGGAGATGGTTGAATCATAGGCACTGTCAGCCTCTGTTATGACTGCTTCCATTTCATTTTTTTTTCCACCTAATGAAAGTGAATAGTGAAAACCTTTTATTCTCTAAACTTCTGCCCAACATCTCCTTTCTTGTTCCAAGGAAGAGAGTCAAACCACATTAGCGTGAGTTAACGGTGACAGAATTTTCAATTTTGAGATAAGTAATGCCATAAATATGCATATTTTCACATAGTATGTTATATAATATATATTTTTGCAGCAAAATCTATATCTTTTTGATAGTGTGATAACCTTTGGGCCCCATTACGCCTTCCCCATAGTGAAGGCTTTCTTATTATTTAATCAGTTTACAGGGCTTACAAATGACAGCGAAATGGCCTTAATTAAACAGAAACTAAATGTCAGTAGTAAATAAATATTTAAATGTCCATCACTGATGTATTTATTAATATGCCGGCAAGTGCTACTGCTGTTAGATGTCGCACAAGGGAAGTAGACCTATATAGTTACACAGTTAAATGGCGATGGTTAAAGTAAGAGTCAGACATGTGACTGTTCCTCTGGAGGGAAAACGCAGGCACAGTAGATAGTCAAATAAACATTTTCTGCCCAGTCTTTAAAAGATTAGTTTGCTATGTACAGACACACATTATTTTACACATTTATTTAGTTTTACTTTTAAACCAAAAGATTTGCATGCTTAACCATGACCAGTATTTTACACTCGCACAGCAACCTTTGTTACGCTTTTTGTTCATCTAACCTTTTAAATATTTACCTATATTTACCTAAGACTAGATCTAGATGGGCAGGTAGTCCAGGTAATCTCTCCCAGTGTCAGGGAAACTGCAGCCTGTGAAGATTTGGATGAGTTCTAGCTGTTTTTCTCCACGTGCGTGCAACCAGGCTGATCGGGTTTAGGTTGCAGTGCTGTTCCATTATTTAACTGGATAAGGGTTTCCACTGTAGGCTTGATGCATACAGTCTCGGTTCTTTTGAATGAATTCCTAACAATATGCATCATGCCACAGTTGCCAGCGTGGCTGGGTCAGGTTATACCACCATAGTACTTACTACTGTGTTTATTATTCAGTCCCAGCTGGTTTAGTGTGTCAGATTAAAGCATCCAGACAGCTGATATAACATCATTATAATCCACACGACTCCAGTCCGTCAATAAATGGCTTGTGAAATGAACAGCTGTGTGTTTGTAAGACAAAGATCTATCTGTAATCCAAAATCACACTTCTTAATGTCAAATAAAAGGATATCCACTTCAAACTTCTATTAGGGACACATGTAAGAACACATTGATGTGTTTACAAATTGTAATTACAGAATTATTTATAGTTACAGTATTTGTTGTAAGCTCACATTAAAGTCTGCGTAAAATCAAAAGTAGCTATATTTATTTTGTTAGTGCATCTTGCTATTTTTGTGGTGAACAATTCATCTGTAATCTTTAATACAAATTTGAAAATGCTCCTCCCCTCTAAATTAACGGGCCGTCTCTGATGACATCAGTTTGACGGCTTGGGCATGACATCCTTAACCATGGCCCTCCAACTAGGGTTGGGTCGATAGACGATGCCATCGTCCATCGCCGATAGCCAATAGACATCATGATGCTGGGCGGGGCTTGGTGTTTTAGTTACAACTAAACCCCCCCGCCGGCTACAGCGATGACGATGTCATCGTCCATTGCGATGTTTCACATTAGACATTGTACGATGCCAAATTGGTCAACATCGCCCAACCCTACCTCCAGCTGTCAGTGTTAATTTCTGAATGAAACATCTACAATCAGTTCTCAATAGAAAAAACAAGCCACGCCCTTTGTTTTCTTTTATTCTATATTCTGTTACTCTTGGAAGTTAGTCACAATACATAATAGACATAATTCAACTCCATGGATGTACCAGATCTTCCCTCAGACTGAAATGATCTGCAGTACCAAGCTAATGGTCATTATGAAGGGTTTTTGGCAACTTCATGATGCGGCTTATCCAGCACCCAGGCTGTGAACATCTGATGGTTGAGTCCAGGACAGCGGTAAAAATATAGAGAGCATCTGCTTCCAAACTGAATTTCTGTCAAATGATCATGGGAGCCATAAAGTTGACATACTCTCAGAGGATGCAATCAATCAGCTTTTCAGATGAGCTCAGCAAGTTGGTGACTCAAGTCAGCAGTCAGCATTGTCATTAACCTGGTTCAGAAATGCTTTGGAAATTTTCTTGCGATTAATTGTGAGCAGCCACATAACCTTGGAAAGTCAAAGGAAGCTCGGATAGTTCTTCTGCCCAAGATGCAGTACTTGTACTTTTGAAACAAATACAAATTTATGTGTTCAAATAATAAATATACAGTACAATAAGTTAATGTGTACTGTATGTGAGATAATTATACATAAAGAAATATATTAGGGACTGAACACTTTTTCCACATTTTCATTCTTTTTTTCCAGCAACCGATCTGCTGCTAGCATGGAATCCTATCTGTCTGGGCCTTGTAGAAGGTATTATTGGAAAAATACAGCTTCATGCCGGTAAGTTGAATCATGAGATTTAGTATATTTACTGTAAAGTATGAGAATACCATATTAAACTAATGTTTGCAATAAATCTGGTGACTCTTGGACTAAAACAGACGTATAATGTCATTACTGCTAAATAACCATTTATATTAAGTTGATTTAAAAAAAGACACGATGGCTTCCGTTTGTTTTTACTGTAATTCACTTTGTAGCAGGAAGAAACTGGGTACCAGAGACTCTGAATAATTGCCGTATTTACTTACCATGGTATTTACAGCATACCTCATTCAAAAAATATTATGAATATGATTATTATGAATATGATTTCCATATAGATGCAAATGCTTTTCACTACATTAAAAAAAAAAATTTCTCACAGAAGTGAAATGATGGCATGCATCATACTTTCATTTCACTATTCAGAGGCTGATATGAGAAGTCAACCTCTGTCCATTGTTAACAGGACCACTTTATATGAATAATGTTGTTATAGTGTCAATCTCTCTTCCTTTTTCAGAGAAACCTTCACTGATGCCTACATTATGTACTGTAGGGATGCACCGATCCGGATCGGCCAATATGTTTGCACGTTTTGTCAGTAAACGCGGTCCTGTAATCAGCGGTAAATGCCATCAGGTGCATGATTTTACATTGAGCCGTATATATTACACACAGCCGTTGTTCACTGACCAGCTGCGAAAATCCACGCTGATAATGAACATGGTTTTGCGCAGCTCGTCAGTGAACACCGGCTGTGTTGTAAAT
>JAUCMU010000024.1:8617817-8637844 GCA_032275025.1 Enteromius treurensis
ACTGACCAGCTGCGAAACTCCACGCTGATAATGACCATGGTTTTGCGCAGCTCGTCAGTGAACACCGGCTGTGTTGTAAATACGGCTCAATGTGAAATCATGCACCTGATGACATTTACCGCTGATTACATGACCAGCTGTACTCACAAAATGCGCAAACATATCGGCCGATCTGGATCGGTGCATCCCTAATGTACTTTTATTGATGGATAAAGTAATTGTTTGACCTTTCATGCTTGATTGCAGTTTTTTCTGCACAGATAAATGATTCACATGAGTTTGTAGCTACGTACTGTACATGCTTTACATTGTAACCTAATACAATGGGCAAACCTGATATTTCCTTGCACCGTTCTCACAAAGAGCCCTGGCTGTTCTCATTGAATTTTCCACCCAAACATCTTAGAGTTGCCTCCTGGACTGTGCGCTTTTATCTATTGATTTCCCAGTGAAAGTATGACTACATCACTCCTCAATGTCTTTAAAGTCATTGTTATGAGAATGTTTGCCATAGGAATGAATCATGCCGGATAGAGCATGAGGTGTGGAACTCTGTACTCATGACAAACTCCACCCCCCTTTGGGCAGATCTTCCTCTGGGCCTGATTCTGATTCGCCAGAAAGCTCTGGTGGGCCAGTTGCCAGGAGACCATAAAGTCTACAAGATCACTAAGATTGTAGTCATTCCACTCTCAGAGGATGAACCACAGGATCTGGAATTAGAGGTGATTAATGCTGCCTGTATATGTTCAAATGTTCTTCATGCTGGATTTGATTAAACTTGCTATAGAAGAAATGTTATTATAATGAACCATTACATTTCATCCTATGAATGTGTTGCTCTAACATTTCAACAGTTATTTCTTGTCATTATCCTAGTTTGTAGACATTAATTTAATGGATCCTGATAGAATCTTCACAACTTCTTCCCAAATTCCCAACTTGTTAGTGCGCCCAGTTGACACTTAGGCCAAGACTTTAGGTATTTCAGCCCTCTTCTGTAGTAAATGGTTGAAATACAATTAGTGCAAGAGTAGTGGTGTGTGTTTCTAAGGGGTTCCAGAGGAAGCATGATGTTTCTAAGGAGTCAGTCTCTTAGCAGAGCCTCTGGAATTGAGAGGAGATGTTTAACCATGTAAGTGAAACAGTCTGAGGTCACTGTAATTCATTCTCCTGGCGCGCTATCTTTACTTCAGTAGTTTATCACAGAATAATTGCTCTCTATTACTTTGGGATAGCAGCCTCTCTGTGTAGTTTGATTTTAGCTGTTCTTCCTTTTTATGGGCAAATGAATTTGTTCTGGCATCGGCATCAGGCTAGTCTTAGTGAAAATCTTGCCACCCTTTTAGCTTTAATTACAGGAATTAATGTAGCAGCTTTTTTCAGATGGACTTTAAGCAGGGAAACCGAGAATGTTGTAGATTTGTCACCTAGGTACAAATTGAACTATTTAGCTTTGTTAGAAATGATAGTTAGGATGAACAAAATGGTCAACTGTTCTTTTGCTCTCTTTCACTTTCAGCTCTGTAAAAAGCATCATTTTGGAATCAACAAACCAGAGAAAATCACCCAGTCACCAGACGAGTCCAAGTTTCTGATGAAGACTCTGAGTCAGATCAAATCTAATGTTGGCGTTCCAATCAAGAAAAAGGTTGATGACTTGTTTTTAAATCATTAATATACCAATCATTTTGAGACTAACTCTGCAGTACCCGTTTTATTTAATCTGTTAGTTTTTTGACTGATGTAAAAACAAAAAAACTCCTGATTCTTCCACAAATCTTTTTAACTTAGTATTGTCTCTTTAATTTTTATTTTGTTTGTTCACTCCTATCCAGTATTCCCCTGCCTTTCAGGTCAAAGAGAATAAAGAGAAGGAACGTCTGGAGAGACGACTACTTGATGAGCTCTATAAGATATTCATGGACTCGGATTCATTTTACTATAGCCTGACCTATGACCTCACCAATACAGTCCAGCGACAGGGAGAGTTAGGCAAGTCCGATCAGCCCTTGTGGAAAAAGGTAAGAAGCAGAGTTAGGTCTGCAGTGAGAGTTGGTTGAAAGGTTGTGAAATCTAGTAATTACCTGTTTATTAACTTTTGTCATTAAGAAAGAATGACTTTTACACTCTTCCCACACATACAGAATGCAAAAATACATTTATAGCCAAGCTTCATTTCTCATTTCTTAAAGATGAGATTATTATCTGTAGACACTTCCTGGATAACTAGTCAAGTTTTAATAAATTAGTATGTGTTATTTCTGAAGATGCAGCTAATTTAAAACAACGAACAAAGACAGAAGGAAGGAAGTGGTAGGGGAGTGAGTCACTGCAGTGATGTCATTGTTAATTAAATCTAAAACGGTTTTTGTTAGTAAAAAATAAAGCTGAAATAAGTTATGCATACAAGTATTAGAGGAGAAATTGCATTGATGTACTGAAATGACTAAAACTGATGTAAAATATAAATGTTTTAAAACGAATTAATAAAAATGACAAAAGCATGTAACAAAAAAACTTAAATTGAAATGAAAACTGAAAATGTAAAAATAAAAGCACATTTTAAATATTCAAAAAGTATAATAAAAAGACCATAAAACAAATATTTACACATACCATCTGACAAACACACAGCATACTGATCCAAATAATATATTTTTTTTACTATTAGGTGGATGATAGATTCTTCTGGAACAAGCATATGATCAAAGACCTCATCGACTTGCAGGTGCGAAATGTTTTTTTCTCAATTTCCCTGAATATTTATTTGTAAATACTCAAATACGCAAACCTAGGAAGTCTTGTTTTTCCCAATGTAAAAATATAATTATGTCTCTTTATATCACATTCTGACGTATTCCTTGCCAATGTCAGTAAATACTTCACAATTCTGGCTTTTTTTTTTATAACTGCAAACATAAAATTATAATTTCAGGTCAGAGTTTACATCTTGCAACTGTTTTTTTTTTTATTTGCATCAGAATAAAAAACAAACAGTAATTGTGACTTAATTTCATAATTCAAACTTTTTCGGTTACACTTTTTAAGGTGTCCTTGATACAGTGTAATTAAATATTTAACTATGGAGTAAAATTATTTAATTACATGTATTTATTACATGATCAGGCTTTGGATTAGGGTTACTTGCATGTAACTATACATTATCTATTGTTATTATGTAGTGTGAGTACATGTAACATGTAATAGGGACACCTTAAAATAAAGTGTGACCCTTTTTTCTCAGAATTGTAATTACACTATTTTTTTTTTTTTACACTGTCTGGCGTAAACATGCTTCTATACCAGCTCTGAATAGTGCTTATACAAGAGATCCTGTTTTGCAGGTGCCTCAAGTGGACTTCTGGATGATTCCTATCATCCAAGGCTTCGTGCAGGTGGAGGAGCTGGTGGTGAATTATAACGAGAGCTCTGATGAAGAGAGGAGCAGCCCGGAGACACCCCTGCAGGAGCCCAGCTGTGTGGATGATATTCATCCACGCTTCACTGTGGCCCTCATCTCCAGACGAAGCCGTCACCGTGCAGGTACACTAATCGGTACAACCAAGTAATTCATATTTACTCACCGTGCCGTCAGTTTAATAATATCATTGTTTTTGTATTTAAGGAATGCGCTACAAGCGGAGGGGGGTGGATACCGACGGACACGTGGCCAACTATGTGGAGACGGAGCAGCTAATCCATGTACACAGTCACACACTGTCTTTTGTACAAACGCGAGGCTCTGTCCCTGTGTTTTGGAGCCAAGCTGGGTATCGCTACAACCCCAGACCTCGGCTAGAGAAAGGTGGGGTTGTGTCTGTGAAATGAGATCCAACTCACAGCACAGTCTACCACTTCTGTTTATAGACTAGCTATCACTGTGATGCATCAGTGTAGTCATTGTTTGGAAATGATTTGTTCTGTGAATAGCGTCAGTTGTTGAATTGGCGTTCTTTTATGGTTTCGTGATTGAACAGAGGAAATGTTGTGGCTCTGTGGTGATAATTCAGAGCTTTACTGTGATCCTTCTGCAGCGCTGTTTCCTACATGATGTTATCTCACAGTTGTTTTTTGTTGCAGGCGAGAGGGAAACTATGCCTTATTTTGCATCTCATTTTGAAAAGCAAATTCAGATTTACAAAAAACTGGTAAGAAGCATTTAAAATATTACAGTTTCAGTAAGTGAAAGCCTTTATAAAAAAATAGATAACGAATCTCGCAATTTTCCTTATAGCTAATGCATTCTGTTCCTTAGTGAAATATATAATGTATAATATATAATATCACTAAACTGAGGTCATTTTGCTTACCAAGGCTGCATTTATTTGATGAAAAATACAGTAACAATAGTAATATTACAAAGTACTATTACAAATGTTCTTTTTTAATACTGTATCTCAAAATGTTATTTATTCCTATTATAATAAAGCTGAGATTTCAGCAGTTATAGCTTTTCCCAAATATAGCCCCATTTTTACAGCAGAAGCAAATTCTATTATTTTGTCCTTGGCTTGGAGCACATAAAGACCGGAACAAAGAAATTTACTTTTAATTACATATTCAAAGTATCGTCTTCACCCAGCACTTAAATTGTTTTTTAGCAGACTAGAAGCTTTTTAGCAGACTCTGCTGCATTATCTGTAGACCTCGGAATTTGTATAGAATCTCCTGTACATTTAATATTGATAATTTGTTACTATGTTAAAATCGAATGGCAAATACAGAGGAATCTATATGCAATGAATAAAGGAATATTTCACCCAAAAAAGAAAATTCATACAGGTTTAGGTCACCTTGAAAATGTTCAACCAGTGGGACCAGGGCTGCGTTTTCCAAAAGCATTTTAAGCCTAAGTTGACCATAGCTCCATTGGTTTTAGTGGGTCTATGATGTACTTGAGCTTACAACACTTTCTGCAGATTGTTTATATCCGCTGTAGAATTGGTTCGACCAGTTGAACGTGTTATTGCTGAATAAAAATCAGTCAGACACAGACCGAGATTTTCAGAACGTCAATGTTTATGGTCTAAACAAATAACTTGAATTAAACATAATTAATTGCATTTGTCAAGCCATTAACTATAAAAGCCACAACAAAAGCAATAGATTTAAAATTAGTATTTTTTTAGTTTTTAGTAATTCAGCACAAAATTTTCCCCATCAGATGATCCTTAATTTGGTGGACCAAAATGGGCGTGAGAAGATGATTGGCGATGCTTACCTCAAACAAGTGCTGCTGTATAATAATCCCAACCTAACATATGTTTCATTCGACTTTCATGAGCACTGGTAAGAAACTGTCTGATGATCTAAAAATCAGCCCATGTTGATGTTATGGTCAAATCTCAACAACAGATTTTCTCCTTTGTCACTTCCCAGTCGAGGGATGAAGTTTGAGAATGTGCAGACTCTCACTGACGCCATCTCTGACATTATCACAGACATGAGATGGGCCTGGTGAGTCTTTCATTTGCTTTTAAATCCTAATTCTGCTTGCGAGTTAATATCATGTCCAGTGTAATATTCATCTACTTTGATTTGCAAATAGGGTGGACCAAGCAGGAGTCATCTGTCAACAGGAAGGCATCTTCCGGGTTAACTGCATGGATTGCTTGGACAGGACTAATGTGGTACAGGCAGCTATCGCCCGCGTGGTCATGGAACAGCAGGTATTTAAGTTCACCTTTGATACTGGAACACGCACACTGATAAATTCACACATAAAAATGAAAAAGTTGTTTTTGGGTAAGATCATGTGCTAAATGCCTTAAGGTGTTAAGAATACTGTGGCTTCTAGGAACGCTGCCATATTGCACCCACAGAACAGTGTAGTGCCTTTGCCTCACTCGGCTGCTCTCAGTATGCTGGTACATTTCAAAGAGTCTTTTGATCTGTTCGGTTCCAGCTGAAAAAACTTGGTGTAATGCCACCCGAGCAGCCACTGCCCCTCAAGTGTTACAGGATCTATCAGATGATGTGGGCCAACAATGGAGACACCATTAGCCGTCAGTATGCTGGCACAGCTGCCCTAAAGGTAAGTAGACTAAATGCCGTCCATTGATTTTATGCTGTCCCCACTGCCCATTTACACCACCATCTGTCAGCATATAGTATCTAGTTTGCAGATTGACAAGTCAATCTTTCAACTAGTTGTCTGTCTGTCTGTCTGTCAATATATATATTTTTTTATAGTTTGACATATAGCCATATTGTTGTGTTGTTTGTTTTGAGGGACTTCAGCATCTTTTTAACTACTAAAAACTGAGAAAGCTTTTGGTTTCATAACATAACTGATGCAAGACAGTGATTACCACCCAAAGAGCTTGTCAGCTTATTCTCATCTGTTGTGTAGGGAGATTTCACACGAACAGGAGAGCGAAAGTTAGCGGGTGTAATGAAGGATGGTGTGAACTCAGCTAATCGTTACTATCTAAACCGCTTCAGAGATGCCTACCGACAGGCTGTCATTGGTCAGTATATATATATATATATAAAAAAAAATTCACTGTGTTAGATATATAATGCTAAAAGCCAGGCCTGGTGCCTCATCTGCCATGTACTGTATCTCTGGTCCTCCCAGACCTCATGATGGGACTTCCAGTAACGGAAGACCTGTACTCCATCTTCAGCAAGGAGAAAGAGCAGGAGGAGAAAGAGAGGGAGAGCCAAAGAGGAGCTCAGGAGCAGGTCAGCCTCCTGCTGCAGACATACATGCAGCTGCTGCTGCCTGATGATGAGAAGTTTCATGGCGGATGGGCACTTATCGACTGTGATCCAAGGTAAGAGCCCTCCACAACATCATGCAGTGCTTTCAGAGAGTTGTCATTTCAAGAAAATTGCATGATGACGTTTCAGAAAATTAAGAGGCTGTTTTTGTGTTAAAAAGTACTAGACACGGGTCAGTATAATGAAAATAACGGGTTTTGAATTGCTTTTCTTTTTTTTAAAGCGAAGCAGCATATTGGAATGCAAAAATGAATTCTGTGTTAGCACTCCTTTAGTTGTGTAATCTTCTTTTCTTTTTTTTTTTCCCTTTATTTGGACATATTTATTACAATTCAAGAATAAAATAGTTAATAGTGCTAGATATGTATTATTATATATTTATTATCGCTTGATTAAAAATTCATATTGTTAGTTTACTTTTTCTCCTACAGTTTATTATCAGTGGCTCAGAGGTACTTGTACATATTTTGGTGGTAGGTCATGGTGAAAGATGTCTAAAAAAACTGTTTCTGATTGGGTTGCAATCATTTTAAGTCTTTGTAAATTACACAAGATTAACTCTCTGTTTTAAATGCTTATGAGTCAACTTCTAGTAAAATTTCATGCATTTTGCAAGGCATTGTCCATTTTTCGTCTTTTTCCTGTATGCCCAGGGTATAATGATGTTGTTTATGGGCCTCTCTTTCAAGATGTTGACCTTTTTCCTTTTATAGTCTTATAGATGCCGCTCCCAAAGATGTTGATGTTCTTCTGCTGTTGTCCAACTCTGCATATTATGTGGCCTAGTAAGTGAAAGTTTTCCCAATGTTTGTGTTTTTTAAAATAAGAAATCCTTTTGCTTGGCATCGGTTTAGTAACGCCACTCCACTTTGCTGTTGCTTTTTAGCTATGATGAGGAGGCGGACAAAGTCAACCAGTATCAGAGACTAAGTTTAGAAGGACTTGAAAAGATCGAAATTGGTAAGAGCTTGCAGATAGAGTTGTGGGTGTAATTTTTGTCCTAATAAATAAAATGTACTTTGATATTGTGACAGTATGCCAATGTTGGTCTTTTTAGGTCCAGAACCGACTCTTTTCGGAAAGCCTAAATACTGCTGCATGCGGCTTCACTATAAAAACGGGGAGATGAGTGGCTACTTCCATACACTGAGGGCTGTTACACGAAATCCGGAAGATGATGGAAAAGGTTTTTGCTGGGATACCATGATTTGTTGTGCCTCTAGTAGTGCATTGTGTAATTCGGTGATTGACGTTATGGGTTAAGTTGGTAAAAGATATAACTTGGCTCTCTGTACACTGATGTAGCTTAAAGGGTTTTGTGTTAAATAATTTATCCTTTCCCCTGCACTTGTTGGATTGTTTGCATTTCAGACACACTCCAGTGCATCGCGGAAATGCTTCGTATTACAAAGCAAGCTACGGGGCTTGACGTCCAGATTGTTGAGAAGAAACTAGAGAGGTAAAAGAAAAAACTTTCTGAGCTTCTTCTGGGAGATGGTTTTTAGCTTATTTACTAAAGACACAAAGGCTTTGCTCACACTGCAGGGGATTTTGGTCTTAAATCTGTTTTCTAAGTTTTTTTGTGTGTGTGTGAACTGTTGTATAACAATTATATGTGACTGGAAAGACCAATTCTGCAAATATTTGCTAGCAGTCCACATGCATGCCTTTTTGAACAAAGCCAAGTTGTGCTGAATTGGTAGTTCTTGATTAATCTCATTTTAATTGCTTTGTTTCAGGAGACACAGCAAACCGCATGAGGATATAATGGGAATACAAGGCAAAGCCGTGGACCAAGTCCTTGGGTCTGGTTTGGCTCAAGGCAAAAGTTTCCTTTTAAACAAGTTTTCAACACTTAATCAGAAAGTGAAGCAGACCAAGACTAATGTCAACATTGGAAACTTCAAGCCGTTGGGCAAACTAGGGACCTTCTCAAAGCCTGAGGTAAAAGTGAACTTCCTCAAGCCAAACTTGCATATGAACCTCTGGAAATCGGACAGCAGTTTAGAGACTCATGATGGCAGCACGGGTTCAGCAGTCCTGAAAGACCTTAACAACGAACATTCAGAGATTTCCTCCGATTCTGATTCATACAACTCTGACGAGCAGCCTTGCTCAGGCTCTCGGGAAAACGTAGACTATGTGCTTCCTAGCTGTGGAATTGTAGCATCTGCACCACGACTTAGCAGTCGCTCGCAGTCCATCGGCAGCGTCGAGCTTGCAGTGCCCTCTGTCATCCGAGTCACAGGCTGTGATGACAAGGCAGCAGATAGCTTGTCAGTTGGCCCGGATGGCCAGTCTCCTGGGTCCGCCTCAGTGGCTGAGGAAGCCATTCTGATCGACTTTGGGACACCTATTGAAGCTTACTGCCACCAATTCGTCCAGGACGCCAAGATCAAACCAATAGAGGTCTTTGAGGAAGTGGCTCCAGCACCCAAACCGCAAGCACCTCAAGCCCCCTCAGCTCCAGATGCAAAGCTGGGGTCTTCACATTCCCAACAGCAGCTTCCCCGCCCCTCCCAGCTTGAGGTAGAGTCCTCCGTCCATGGCTCAAATCTTCTGACTGTTCAGCCTGCCAGCTCCGCGACATCATGCGGGTCACAAAAGAACCTGGAAGGCATCACAGGACCCTCCCCTGCAGACAGCAATGGAAGCAGAGTCGTGTCACCTTTCGCGAAAATCAGGAGCTCCATGGTGCAGGTGGCTAGTTTAACCCAAGCTGGACTTACCCAAGGCATCAACTTTGCTGTAGCAAAAGTACAGAAAAGCCCAGAACCAGACACTGTCAACGAAACCCAAGAGAACGAATTGCGAGCGATGTTTACACAGTGCCAGACCAGGATCATTCAGATATAACGTACTTAGCAGATGTGTTTTTAGCGTTAGATTGTGACTTTCAGTACAGTAATGGTAGCATAAGCTCACAAAAGTCAAGCCACACTCCTGTTTTTCCCCTTCAGTTAACCAAACCAAAGTTTACAGCCAGTGTTGAGTAGTTAGTACAAAATCACTCAACCAAGTTGAATCCTAAACATCTCAATATTGCTGGTTTGCATGTTAAGAAGGTAGATTAGGACAGGCAAGTTTTATTGCATGTCGAGACCCGAGAACTAGATATGTCACGTGACCCCATTTGTGTAGTGAAATTCACTGGCTGTCGTAGCTGTAACTAAAACCTTTCCCGATTGGAATATCTATCAGTGGGCTGCTTAATATTTCACGTTAGAGAACCAGTACAGTTATATGGATATCTTTGATGTGGTGTTTGTCATAAAAATATACCAAAATAGGACCAGAGTAGTTGTGTAGGATCTATGGTCAAATTATATTATTCAACTGTAAAAAGTATTGTATGTAAGTACTGTAGCAGTTTCCCTTTTCTCTCCAATTAAGATGTTTATAGACAAGAGAATTATATTTAGATGCTCTTATGTTTAGAATCAAAACTGACTGAAACAAGACGCCTCTGTTGATCCAATCATGCAGCTAAATCATTCTGTCAAGCAAAACATTCATTTCGTGGCATTAGCAGACGACTTAAACAGCTATTTATTGTCACACGTTTATTTTAAGAAAGGCAAATGTCTTATTTTTAGTTCTATGCGATGGGATAATGTAACAGTGGTCTGCTGATATCTTAAAATGCTCTGCTTGTACATTTTTGGACGTTCATATCCAGATAAGACTGGCTTTGAGAATCTGTAAAAAACCTCAAATTAATTATTTGCTGTTGCTGGACCTCCGTATGCATATATAATGACTTTTGACTGGTATTTGACCCAGGTCGAATGCAAGGTACCCACAGTAATTTACGTTTTACACTCTTAAATGGCAAGAGCAAGCCTTTTCGAATTGCTAAATCCAGGTTTTTGACACGTCTAGCTAGCTATTAATCTGTTTTCATTCAGGTTAAATTTATTTCTGTCTTTAGTATCTATGCCATGTGTCAGGAAAAAAATATCAAGCTTTATTGGATGATATCCAGTGGATCCTCGTTTAATTATGCATTATTTACTGTTGTTTAAGTGCAGACCCTGTTGGATTGATCTTTTTGTATCAAGAGGCGCAGAAATTGTTCAATATCTTATGGGCTATCAAAAGGTCTGAATAAGACAATGTGATCTCATGTAAACATCAATAAGATATTGGCCTTTGGTTCTTTGGGCCACAGTTAGTTTTTCAAACCCACCATGGGCTGTTTCTAACTCGTCATTTCTCTCACGTGTACTGTAGCATAGAGTGCTGTGCAAGGCAGTGAGTTACACAATATTCTTGACATTCCTGGAGTTGCTGGTACGTGGTTTCGATAAGCTTCCGAGATTGGACCCATCTTGAGTTTTAATACATGGTGGCTGTTATGCAACAGTGATAAATACATGCGCAGTAGTTTCGGTTGTAACCTTTTTTTATATATATATATATATATATATATATTTAAGATGGCATGCACTGGACTGCACTCTGCATTCTTTGCTTTGAACTTCAAAATGTTCTTCTTTGGCAGACGTTTATGCTGAGGATCTTAAAGATTGTTTTTGGAGGTGGGTAGATTG
Source organism: Enteromius treurensis (assembly GCA_032275025.1). NCBI lineage: Eukaryota > Metazoa > Chordata > Actinopteri > Cypriniformes > Cyprinidae > Enteromius > Enteromius treurensis. The sequence goes on from JAUCMU010000024.1 coordinate 8,629,100, forward strand.
CTTTTGGTGTTGTATGAATTTTTAATTTTCTATGCATAAAGACTTGCACCGTCCTTTGTGGTTGTTCCCCGAACATCTTGCAATTTGTCACAAAGTGCTTTAGAATCCACTTTTTATTTTCAATGTTTGTAACTGAACTGACGTGTATCGTATTACATTTTGTCTAACAGTCCTGTTTGTGAGTCACGTTCAGCTTCTTCCCATTTGAGAGAACGTTGTCCTCCATAAATGTTTGTGAATTGTTTTCCATTGTACTCAACATTTTATTGCAGAGTATTTATTCAAAATTCATGTTCTCAAGCTTATCCCCAGTATTTTCCTATGTTGATAATAATAATAATAATGTAAACTGCTGTATTTTAAAATGTTATGGGATGTGCCTGGGAGGATTTTTAAGTAAATATTTAAACAAAAAAAAATTGTCATTTTCATTCATTTAAAGCCTCAGTTACAAAAACAGTTGGAGAGGCTTTTCTCACCAAACTGCAGATATCACTTGAGCAATGTTTTTCTTCTAGCACTCTACTCACAGATCACACTGTAACCTCTCCTTACAATGTCAGTATGTGGCTCCTCCTTGTGAAGAGCTCTTAATTGCCCAAAGCTACATTGTATTACATTCTTTGCATTCAGATGCAATCTGAGAGGCTTGCGACTCCTTTAGTCATGTCATAATAGAGAATAGTCTGGTGCTGCATTGCCCAAGACATTCAACATGAACATGTCAGCACTGGCACTTTCAGGCCTTTGCCATTTTTAACTGTGAATGTGCTGACGAACCTTCTTGTAAAGCCATTTTTAACTGCATTATTCAGTGTAATATTTTAGAACAAGATCCCTATGAGGTTACATTATATATAGGTTGAATTAGTAAACGCCATTAGCTAAAGCAAGCAATGGATTTGTTCCTGTATTTATTCATCTTTGTAAAAAGTTGGTTAATAAACTTACAAGAGTTAGCTTCCTCGTTCAAGTTAGCTTAGGTCCATTAAATAACGTTAACAGTTAATTGTAATGTATTTTGTAAATGTTAAAACTTGATAAAACCTTTCTTGTTTTTTTTTTTCATGTTAAATAGAGTAGTTAAATTAAACTTTACTGTGAAGTGCTTTCCAACATTTCTAACAACAACATGTATGTATTCATATATATATATATATATAGTTCTCTAAACTTTATTTTTCGTAATACCGTTGTGCCAGAAGTATTTGTGGTAAGGCAGTTATACTTGGTCACATTTGCATCTGCATTTAAATGTGAATACACAATGCAAGTATCAAAACAAAATTTGAACCATGCAAACATTTTAAGTAATCTTCACCCGTGCCTGTACGCAAGTAAAAAAAACTGAACTGTGCGAGAAGTTATATGCCATATGAAAACATTACATTTTAATCCAAAATATAAACAAGTATGGTAACAGTTGAAATACATGTAAATAGTAATATATTTTAAGGCTCGTTTCCATTCAAACATTTCTGCTGCTGTGTTCGACTTATTCTCAAAGCCTCTAGCTGCTTGGCTTTTATCCAGCCATCTCTGGAGAGCATGTTCTGCCCGTGACTTAATGAGAGCAATCTGAAACAGTATCCAAAAATAGTATTTCATCGATTTATTATGGTTAACATAACCAGATTATATGTGACGGCGCAATTCAGAACTCACCTCGCAACAACCAGCAGCCTATGAAGGTCTTCCGCAGACATGCTCTGAGGGTCATCTTTTCGCATCTCAACAAAGTCCTCTTCTACTGCCTACAGATCATGAGTGCCAAGCATGAGGCAAGGAATTTCATCACGATAAACATCCAAGCAATCATACAAATTAGTTTTGGTTCTTTGCCACTGTTGCCTTTGGTTTGAGATAAAATAATCTGGATTTGTAGTTTCCTTTATAGGATAGTTCACTCAAAAATAAATTCTGTCATTAATTACTCACCCTCATGTTGCTCCAAACCCATAAAACCATCTCAGTGCTTTGCGCTTTGAAGATGAATGAATGTCTTATGGGTTTGGAATAACCTGAAGTTGAGTAATTAATGACATAATTATCCTTTTAATATCCAGCAGTATCATCAATTTGACTGTACTGACTAAATTGGAACTAAATTGTACTAGATGACGAAAATCTGACATCAAACAAAATCCTGACCTTTGTGATCTCATCCGAGATGCTGTAGTTCAGGGTACGTGCCACACTCAGATAGATGCGATACTTGTTGAGCTGAGATGGAACCTGCGCCACCTGAACAGCACTCAGATACTCCTCCAGGTTAGGTGGGTTCAGAGTGGGCCGCAGGTTAACCTGACTGTCAGACTGGGAAAGCAAAAACGAAAATCACTGCAAGGACTTTTTATGTTACATTTTATAATGTTCCTCATTATTAAAATGACTGAGCTCTGGTATTTCAAGTTCTCATTTGTAGAAATGTCAGAAGCCATTAAGGAGATATGAAACTACTAAGAAACCTCCAAGCGCCTTCTTATCTGAGCTTCGGCCCATTCAAATAAGTGGCCTTTCCTGGCCTCTCCCTCTAATGTCCTTGTGGTAGAGTTGCCACCATGGCAACTGGAGAGCTGACGTACAGGAATAGCACAGCACATTCCACAGACTGTTAGCATCACGGCAGAGCCACGATTAGAGCCTAGCCAGGGAGCTGACGACAACCCTATGGACTGTAATGGAAATATTTGGCTGTCTTTACAACTGTCCGATGGAACCAACTCCCATGGGAGAGGCATTCAACCCAAGTCAGTAAGATGCCGGTCTCTCTAATGCGGGTAATATTTTAATAATAAGACACTGAAGAGACTCTGGGCCTGATGTTCTTACCGGGAGGAGCGATCGGCCCTCAGATGTGATAAGCACGTTAATATTGCAGGGGAATTCCATCTGGTGGTAGTTGAAGTCGTAATCAACCTTCTGCCAGGAGATCAGGTTCCCCAGCGCGGTGATGTTTCGCACACCTACACCCAGGACAGAACGTGAATTGTGTCTTTATGCAAGATATAATTGTGTCTTAACATGTAAGATAAATACAACGACTGAACAACACAGAGCAATACAGTAAAAAAGGAAACGCCTGCTGCTGCAGAAAAGAAGGTTTATTCTTCCTTTAGGCAGGCAACTGACTCTGCCAGAGATTAGATAAGTGTACTGAAACTAACGCAGGATGACGTCAAGGTTATTGATGGTGACTGTCAACTGCTCTATGCCTGCCTAAAATTCACAATACTGCATATAAGAGCCAGACTAAATTATGCCTGTTCTGACCCACCTCAACAATATTTCAAAGTATACAGCTGTAACTCCTCTGTAAATGCATTCATGCCACCTCTGAGCAGCATTGAACTGTCTGTGTGAAGACACCCACATTCCATTTAAGCAGTAGGCCTACATAAATGTCAAAACCATACGCAGCCCACTTCCTGTCAGACACTAGAGTTGCTGTTCATATGGCAGAGTCAAAAATTGAGAGAGAATTCGCCATTTCTTGAAATGAATATTGAATATTACTTTTTACATTGCAAATGATTTCATTAGCAACACATTTAATCTGGGTGAAAACATGAATTTCAGAACGTCTCTTTTTTTGCTACTGACAACAGCATATTTTAGAGGGATCCATAGAGCTTTAATGGACATTTCATTCAGACTGAGCTCAAATGGATCGTTTGACGTGTTTAGATTAGACCATCAGAGCCATAATTATGATTAAAAATAGATCATTAGGTTGAATGTTTATGTAGCCAAAGTGGTGTCAGACGTTTGGACTCCTACTGTATTTCTAGTCAGCACAGTTCTTTACCCTGCTGTAATCAGTGCTCTCACCTGTGGCGTCCAGTTGGCCCTGCTCCAGCTGTGTCTCATCCAGAAACAATGACGTGTTATTGGCCAGCTGAAGAGTCCCACTCACCAGGCGGTTAGCGGTGTAATCTTTCCGGGGCACCATCTTCTGGTTGTTCATGTTATGCAGGCTCATGCATAGTCGGTATGACTAGCAAGGAAGGGGAATCAACTTTCAAAGTAGTAGTAGTAGTAGAAGTAATGGCAGTAATATAGCTGAAAGATCTAGAAAAGAGCAATTTAGATGACTTACAGATGGCACAAGCTGTTGGATGACTTTGTAGAGATGCTCAGTGTATGGAGAGCTCTGAGGACAGCCACTGAGATTCAAGGTGAATTTGCCCAAAGGAAGAACATCCCGTCTGCTGTATCTACAATAAAAAACACAGTGCAAACTTTACAATGTGTAATCTAAAGGACTATGAATAATTATTCTTGCTGTGAAAGTAGTGCCATCAATTAAACAGGGACTAGTGTTATGAACAGACTTCAATCAATCAAGCAATCACCTTTATTTATTTAGGGCTTTTAGCAATACAGATTGTGTCAAAGCACTGAACAGTATCAGATTGGAGAATAGAGTGTCAGAAATGTATAATGACAAGATTAAATACTAATTAAAAGCAATTTCATTATTGAATGGAGATATGTCGTTGTCAAGATCAGCTCATTTCAATGACAGTCAAACGTCATATATTTAACAAAGCCACTCAATGGTAAAATTAGAGACATACACATTGGAGATGAGATGGAGAATGAGGTACTCTGCAGCGAGTGAATCCCCCATCAGGACATGTGTGAGGTAGGTGAGCAGCTCTGCTCGGACTGAAGCAGACTGTTCCCCGAGAACACTGCTTAAATCTGAAAACAGCATGCACAGACATACATCAACAATTGTTTGGGTTAACATAATACAAAACATCAATTGTTGATGTCAGTACTAATAAGCTTGATTATTAATAACTTTGATACTTTGATATTTCTTAAACATGTATAATTACTTGTTTACTACTTGTACAAATAAATAGTCAACTGTTAAAAACAGTGATTTTTATTTTTTTGAATTGAAACAATACTAATGTTTAATATTAACGACATTATAGACATTGGCACTTATATATTTATTATTTAACTATTTATTGTATTAATGTAAAATTCTAACTGATACTACATTTAAATAAATTAAATAGGATTTTTTAAATATTAAATTAATTAATTAATATTGATAATATTTATAAAATAAATTAATATTAAATAAATTAACCAAAAAAAAAAAAAAAAAAACTAGTATAAAAACTAAAGCTAAATGCAAATATTTTCAAAATATATAAATATAACAAAAAAAAATAAAACAAAATTACAAAACTTAAAAATAACTTTTTTTAAATAACTTATCACATATGTCTTACAGTCACTGTTATTCTCCGGTGCACTAGAGGGCAGTAGTGGGTTGTTGTGCACTAGAGGCTGGGCATACAGCATATGCAGTCGCGGTACGAGGGATGCTGGAGGGCTGTGAACCCTTTGCTCCTCCACAGTCTCCATGCCTTCTGTGGGGTCCAGCAGCGAAGACGCCTCTCTGAAGACATGAAACAAACAATATATTATAATTTAACTTTAGAGAGCCCCTTACAATTGCAACCATCTCAAAATAATACTTGTTACCTTTCATCTGCAATCACGCTCAAGACAGGGTCCACAGAAAGGATGCCAAATACTTCCAACATGTCATTGAGTTTGAAACTGTCCCAGTCCTCATATACCTGCCAATTACAGAGTATGGCCGAGTTACATTGTCTGTGTAGGTGGGGAACAATTCAACAGACCGAACCATCATATTATTGCAAGAAAATTACAATGTTAGCTCAAGACAACTTGATTACAGTGTTAGTCTAAAAAGTATGCATTAAAAATGACAATCTATGAAAAAAACTACTTAATTGAGAGTGTGTCAAGACGATGGTTTAAGATGGAACAGTTAAACCTTAACAAGGCAGGCTGGGCCCTTTTCTTCAGGCAAAGGGAAGTTGAGGTCCAGACTGGACGTGCAGTGCGATGAAGACGAGTCGTGGCTGGGAGCTTCTGTCTCCTGACGCTTCGGCTCAGTGTTGCCATGAGACTTTGCAGAGCTCTGAGCTCCTGTCCAGACAAGTGTAAATCATTGTTAATTGTCAAACAGGAAATGGATAAAATAACAAATCAACACTCCAAACTAATCTAAACTTGAACAAAAGATAGATTTCCTTCTTACCTTGATTAACATCTTTCATCTGTTGGGGCTGCGTGTCCATCTCATCGTCTTCTTCATAGCTGCGTTTATGCCTGTTTGGGACATAGGAAGTGGAGGGCACCACTCGTGCCTGACTGGTACCTGCGTAGCTGTTTTGAGCCGTTAAAGATAGCTTAAACTTTCATATTGGTCAATAAGATCTAGATAAATCAACAATCACTTGATGTGAAAACTTATTTGAAGTGTAAAGGATATTTCTTTGACCCAATGAGACTCTCCTGGGATGGGGACACAATAAAAGGTCTGTCTCTCTGAAGTAACCGTGTTTCTTGAGTTGAAGTCCACCTGCTGATATAAAGTCCAATTGATTATGACTGTTTAACACTTACTGCAGATCAACATAAAAAAATCTATAATATATTAATTTAATATTTAAAAAATTTATATAAACATATTTACATATTTGAATACAGATTAATCAATGATGTTCTTCTTGAAATTTCTTTCTCATTTAGTATCGTGCTATGCCAGAATAATATTGGTACAAAATGTATTTTACAATTCTGGCATTTCAAGTCAATGTGAAAGACAATGTTAAAACTGCACAGACCCAACCCAAAAACATTGGGGGGGTGGGGGGGGGGGATTTATATATATATATGTGTGTGTGTATATGTGTGTGTATATGTATATATATATCTGTTACAGTTTTAGAAATTGTGCTCTCATGTTTATTTTTGTGTGAAAAATAATAATATTAGACTTTTGCTGTTTTACCCCTTTTTTTATATTGTGATTTTTTTTTTTTTTTTAATCAAACTTTTATTAGAAAAATAGTGCCATAGTTTTGAAAAAAAATGCAACATGCTTTTAACACACCTATAAATCTAATCTTAAGTATGATAAAGCTTCTCCATACCTATTATATAAATGTATACTGGTCTGTGCAGTATGTTCACATGTTAACGAGGCAAATATTTACTCACCCCACCCTCTGTGATATCTTTGTATTTTCCACACTTCACCTGCTGGAGGGACAAGTTTAGAAATTATTCAAACAGACTTTTTTCTATCTCAAAAACCCCAAAGGTGGAAAACCAACTGCCTTTTTTCTTATGCATGCCATTGTATAATTTTATTTTTTTTCCCAACCAAACAACAATAGCTGGGCAAATGTATTTCAATAATACAGGCTTATAAGTACATACTTTAGAGTTTGATGTTGGATCATTTGCCTCATAAACACCCATGAAAAATTCTGGATCAAACATATCCTGCACCATGCAACGAAATTTCACAAGGCTATTAGGCTTCAGGTAGTGCAGGGGAACATCATTCAAAGATGGAACCTGGTAATCACAGAAAAGTAATGAACAGTTGAGCTTAAGGACTGAACTCACTAAACCCACTAATTTTTTGTTTATGATAATTAAGGCAATAAATCACAAGCCCCTATATAATTGTGCACAGCTGTAAAATTAACATGCTAGATTACACCAAAGTCAGTTTTCATTGCATAACACTGATGTCATCTGTCAAAACAAACAACTACTCATATCTGCACACAGTGGACTGGTCACTGTAAGCATAAGCACACATTAACTTCTACAAGAATACCGCATAAAACCATTCATGTGTCAGGAGATAAGATTTTAACAGTTAAAGTTACCCATGTGTGAGCGTCGTTTAGTTTCAGTTTCTCTTTGAAATACTCCACAACTTTCTTCTCCCAGTCTGGACTGGAGTTACTCTGGGCTGCAAGAACACAAAGCATAGCCACATGTTAGAAACGTAGCTTTTATATGGTTATTTAGAGTGTAATGCTGGCCAGTACATGTAAACTGATTTACAAAGCTTCGCAAACCATGACGATCACATGCTGCTGTGAACTAACGTTATATGCATTAGTATCAAAGAACAAAACTGTGACTGCTGCGTCTTACCAAACAGCCCATCGACAACCCCCAGTGGATTATTGATCCAGTCGTGAACCGTAGGCATCGCTGCAGTATTTTGAAACGCACTAAAAATTGTAACAGTAAAATTAACAATCCTTTGACATGTACTACAGCAAGCACGTTCCACAGTTCGGCGGGGCACAATACGCCGTGGCGGGAAAATTGCGTCATTAAAAATTACCATGTGACCAAGACGGACTGCCCTGAGAGGACTAGACTAGAGGGTAGTTCACCGATATGTGCAATTGCAAAAATCAAAAAACTTTTCTACTACCAATATATAAAGAGGTCAGATCCGAAAGCCTCTAATGCCATCTGAGATTTTCATCTAAAATGAGCATTTTTGACTGCTATGTTTAGGTTAAATAATTTTACGACAATTTACGTTCATAACCTAGACGTTACCCTTTCAGTCGAATCACTCATGGAAGAGGCCACGACCCCCCGGAGACACCGGTGCTGACAGGCGGGCAAGCGTCTCAGCAGGAGAGTCTGCACGTAACCTTCCCTGAGGACCCGGGGATGCCAACTTCTATCTTTAGATTTCATTAAAAATTTGAAGCATGGGCGGAGACATGAAAAAGAATTCTTAACATGGAATTTTGAAAGGAATGCACTACATCGATAGATATGGATATAAGTGAAGGGAAACACAGCCTTCTGGCTGACTGTGGAGATTATTAAAGCCACAACCTCTGGTGAAGGAAATCC
>JAUCMU010000024.1:8642059-8670297 GCA_032275025.1 Enteromius treurensis
AGAAGTGCTCACTATCACACATTTAGACTGATTTGTGAACAATGTTTGAGAGAAATTGTAATATTGTGTATCTGGAATGAATTTTAGATCTTTAAGTCCATCTCAAGAACAATCGGAGCAGAAACAAAGGTGTTGCGTTTATATTTTTGTTGAGTGTATATATATAGATGATAGATATATATATATATATATATATATATAGATATTCAGTTATATTCATATTATACATTGTAATTGAAAATTTTTTAAAGAGACTAATATTTTTATTTAAGCAAGTATTTTTGATAAATCTATTTTGAACATTGATATAAATATGGTGTTTCTTGAGCAGCGAATTAGCATATTACAATGAGTTCTGCAGGATCATGTGACTGATTGGAATACATGAAATATATATACACTGGAGTAAAATAATTCAGCATTTCCATAATAGATTTAATTTCAAAATATATTAACTGCTATTTCAAAGAATAGTTTTTAAATTTATGTTACAATTATTTTAATACATGTTTTAATTTAAATATTAATATTTAAATGCATATAAATCTACTTGTCTTTCTTTGGTCTTAAAATGGACTTATCTTAAGGAACTTGTTTTGCCAAGGAGACTGAAATGTTAAAAATAAGTTTTCCTTTCCTCTTGTTACTGCTGAGAAATTTGAAATCTCCATAATTGTTCTGCCTAAATTCAAGTTGTCTGTATTATCATATCTTGTTTTGTATTTTTTTTTTTTTTTTTTTTTTAACAAAATCTGTCTTTTTATGTTTATATCATCTAGGAGGATAAAGAAGATTACTCTGCCCAGCACAGGCCGTTTGCGTCACTTCACTAATGAAACCCTCTTAGATGTTCTCTTCTACAACAGCCCAACCTACTGCCAGACCATTATGGACACCGTGGCGTTTGAGATCAACCGCTTACATGCACTATTCATGCAAAGAAACCCAGACTTCAAAGGCAGAGTGTCTGTGGCTGGACACAGCTTGGGTGAGAATCCTTTGCTTTTACATAACTCTGATTCAAGGTTTTAAATAAGAAACTGAACTAAAGTAGAGTGTATATATAATTTGAATTGATTATTTCCCCCTAATCTGTAGGCTCTTTGATACTTTTCGATCTGCTGTCCAATCAGAAGACTGGCTCTCCTTCATCAGGTCCAGTGACAAATGTAAACGCTCCGTCTAATGTGAAACAGGTATTGGTACATTTTGATTTTTAAAGATGACTGTAAAATGCTCCTCATTAATTGAACTATTATATTAAAATATGACATCTATATTATAGCAGCACAACCTTTATCTGTGGGTGTTTAAGATGACTTATAAACCTTATTTGTATTTATGTTTAATTGCTGTAGGTAAGTCCTGTCATCCAGGCCAATGAAGTGCCTACTGTAGCAGCTGCTGAGGAAGAGTCTAAAGAGGAAGAGGAGGAGATTGGCACCCTGTCATCAGTTCTGGAGATGTTGGGGTTGTCTGAATATCTGAGCACTTTTGAAACTGAGAAGATTGACGTAGAGTCTCTGGTGAGAGATCTATTTTTACATCTATTTATTAAAAACAGACTCATCACTGATATGTCTACATCTCTGTTGCAGCTGATGTGCACAATAGATGATCTGAAGGAAATGGCTATTCCTCTGGGGCCACGCAAAAAACTTGCCAATTTTGTCAAAGAGAGGTCTGCAAAACAGGCAAGTTTTCAGTTGTCTTTACAGTGCATCTGGTAGTGATTGTGCAGTTTCTTGTGACACTTTGAAAAACAGTTAGTGTTTTTTATTGGCAGGCTGCCCGAAAGGCTGTGAAAGAGAAGACTGTAGAAAAAGAGGAACCGAAAGAGACCCAAGCTCCCGTTCAGACAGAGCCCACACCAGATCCTGCCGTCAGCAAACTGCCAGTGGGACGGACCATGTCCTCAATCCATGTGGATTACAACTATTTTGAAATTGGCACAGGACAGGTAATACTTCCCAAGCTGATCTCTGGATAAAGAGGATTGAATGAAGGTACCTGATTGTGGGTCTGATATGTAGGGGTGTGACGAGATCTTGTGGTACAAGATGCGACTGGTCTCGCGAGAACTTGGCGAATATCCTCACGATAGTGGGATGATGTGGCGCAACAAATCTCTGCTGCTGCGTTCTATGTGTGACGTGCTGACACAAATTCCAAATGGTTTTCAATGGTCGGTTTATCGCGTCCAGTGTAGCCACGTGGCACTTTTTTAGCATTCTTCACGCGCATACACTGTTGTACGTGGACTTGAAAAAATGCCTGGACAGGGTGCGCGGGAGTCTGCACTTTCGTCCTGATGACAAAAATGACGTAATGCAGATGGCCGAATTATACTTTGGCCTTTAAGCTGGCGCGGCAAGGTTTTTTTTTAGGTATTCGGAAGCGTTTCTTTTTTAAAATCGCTTACTCTGCTTTTAAAGGGATATTTGTGTTATTTGTTTTTATTTATTTATATTGTTCATACTTTGTGTAATTACTTGCCTGTCAGTTTGTGGCAAAATATTTTGCAGTGTTCACATTATTCACACATAATTTATTAAAATAGTGTCATTTCAAGTTGATTAGAAAATGCACCTACATTTTTGGAATGTTTTGTTAAATAAAATACAATTTTTCCCAATATATTTTATCATTGAGGATTTATTTTAAAAAGTAAAAAAATCTCGTCTCGTTCTCGTGAACCCAGTGTCTCATCTCGTCTCTTCACATCTCTACTGAAATGTGAACATGCTCTACAATCTTGGATGTTCTTGTCCAGGTTTCGGTGGTATATCATGCTCTTGTCTTTGAGCCGGTGAATTTCTTTGCTCTCGGTTCTCCCATTGGGATGTTTTTGACAGTACGTGGAGTGGAGAAAATCGAAGAGTCCTATCAGCTTCCCACCTGCAAAGGGTTCTTCAATATCTACCATCCAGTGAGTGTTGTTTGCTTGTCGACTACTTCACTACAGCGACATCTGATCTTTTAGAATCCAAAATGGACCAAAGTGTTGGTGTAAATGAAGAATTATGAGCAACATGATTTTTTAACATTCTCATTGTTCATTCTCACTCAGCTGGATCCAGTTGCATACAGAATTGAACCCATGATCTTACCAGACATTGAGCTGGAGCCACTTTTGATCCCTCATCATAAAGGGAGAAAGAGGCTTCATCTCGGTATGTATCTGACTATTTAAAAAAAAAAAAATTATTCTAAATTTTAAATAATTTAATATTTTTATTTTGTTGTGTCCAGAATTAAAAGAGAGTTTATCCAGGATGGGCTCTGACCTAAAGCAAGGCTTCATCAGCTCTCTGAAGACTGCTTGGCAGACTCTGAACGAGTTTGCCCGTGCTCATACCTCGTCCGTTCAACTTCATGAACAGCTCGCCATGGTTGCCAGTCAAATCAAAGCAGAAGAGGAAATGCAGCAAGGGGAAGGCAAGTTAATATCTTCTTACCCTTTCATTTCTTCTTTTCTCCAGTTCACTGTGCACACTTCAGCTCACGCTCAATCGAAATCTGAATCTCACTGTTTATTTGCAGAGGAGAATAAGATGCTTGAGAGTCCCGAGCCCCAGAAAGAAGAGGAGATACAAGTAAAAGTGGGCATGCTGAATGGAGGGAATCGCATCGACTACGTCCTGCAAGAGAAACCCATCGAGAGCTTCAATGAATACCTGTTTGCGCTCCAAAGTCATCTGTGTTACTGGTGTGTGATCTTCTACAACAATGTCATTATGTAATAATAGCATTGCTGTCATGTTGTGTTTTATAAACGCGCTCTTGTCTCCCTTTTATCAGGGAATCTGAAGATACAGCTCTGCTTCTCCTCAAGGAAATTTACAAGACCATGAACATACGCCCAGATCATTCAGTGCATTGATGTAACGGTTCACTAAAACTCAGCCATCACAAATCACATTACTTTGAAGATAAAAGAACATTTTAAACCGTTTTCAACTCTTCATCTGGGATTGTCTTTTTTTTATTATTTTTTTTATTGTAGTCTATATTAAAATGAATACGCTTGTATTATTCCATGTGTCTTAAATTAAGAAATTAAGTCAAATAGTGCGTTTCAATACAACCACAGCGGTTTAAAATGCCATTTTTATAGCTTAAATTATAGAGTTGAGAATGTTTGAGTGCAATTGCTAATGGAATCAAATGGTATTAACAGAAACTTTATCTATAGTTAGTGAAGAAAAAACTACAACCAACAAATCCTAATAAACTGAACTATTATGAACTGTTTTGTTGATCTGGCTCGTTAGACTATGCTACACTTCTCTTTAGTAAACTGGGATGGCACATGGATTTAGCCCCCAAAGTTTATGACCAAACTGCTGGAGATCGAATAGCAGGTATCCATTTCAAGGTTACACTGCTGCACCACATCATGGTTTATTTTCGGGACAAAACAATCAATGGTTAGCTGTATTTCTTTATTTAAAAAAAAAAAAAGAATTCAACATCCTGACCACTTTTAGGCTCTACAACAGCTAGCGATGGTTATTTTTCATCTACCTGCTGCTTAAATTTAAATCAACACTATGTCCTCATCAGAAGTGGTACGTTCAATCGCTGAAACATCTTTTCGGGATGCGGGGTGTTTTTCTTCTTAAGAAACTCAATATATTCCACAGGTTTCAGCAACATAAAGCACTGACACGTCCTCACACATGGTGCAAAGTAAAAGTTTGACGCATCAAAATGCATATCGGGTCCAAATACGTGGAAGACTTTTCCCAAAGTCTGAATACTATTCCAACAGAGACATTGCCTACGGTACAAATCCAGCATGGCAAGTTTAACCACATCCACCTGTGGATGATTGTCACTTTCAGCAGTGAATCTCCATTTTTGTCACAGCGCATACATTTTCAATAGAAATAATATAAAAATGGAACGTATGGCTCTGTAAGTTATTTGCAAAAAAGACATGCTTTACACATGGCATGTCTTCTTACTGGCCATTATTAATCATTTCTGTGTAAATCGTTTGCAAAAGTCCTTTTTATGCGATCTGTTGCATTCGGTTCATTAAGAAAAATCTTTTTCATGCATTAGGCCCTTACCAATGTCTCTGCATTTCAGCTGATCTTCAGTAACTCGTTTCACCAGTGCGACTCGTCATTATGAACCTATGCAGTTAATAAATTCAAAAAGTCCTTGTAGTGCAGAACATCTAAAATTTAAATTGGCATTAAAGCAAACTATTCGAGAATGTAGATTAAAGTCTCATTGATGTAAACATTTCAAGTAGTACCATCCTCCCACCCGTCTTTTTTGGCTGTCATCAAGTCTTCAGTAATCCATGGATGATTATTTAGAGATACTTAGTTAATGCCTTTATCAACAATGTTGTGCTCAGTGTTGTTGATTTATTCTGCTGGTCTGCTCTGGGTTTTGTAGGCCTGCTTTCGAAGGTGAGTTTCGATCTCCTCCCTGAACACCAGCATGCCCAGGTGAGAGTGTGACGCCTCATTCATGGCTTTGGACTGGATGCACATGCGGTACTGTTCTGGGGTCAGTTCATCTGCGCACAGCTTCTCATGCCACAGGTGGAAGAGGCCTGATACAGGGGTCCGGATCACAATCTGATCACTCCTTAGGTACTTCCTGTACAAGTGCACATCTTCTACACCCCAGCCTTTCACTTCCAGATCAAATCCCCCTAGAAAAGCGGAACCATCAGTTTATTTATATGTAACAAAAAATTGCATGCATCGATTTTATACAATACTGGAAAATTTTATTATTTGAAATACAATTATTTGAAACAGCGCCTTCGTCTACTTTAGCTCAATTTTTGTTATAAATGTAAAACTTCTCCCACATATAAATACAGTCTGACTTACCAATGCTGAGGAAGTCAGAACGATACTGACAAGTCATTCCGAAACCAAAATCCCTCCAGAATCCGGCATCTTTTTTATGAATCTGTAAACAGCAACATTTTTTTTTAAATCAAAGCCATACATTCTACAAACATGTAGGTTCATAGAAAAGTACTGATGCTACATACCATCTGATTCTCAATGGGAGGCGGAAACTCAAGATTTCCATAAACTATTGCTGGATTGTACAAACTGAAAACCACTGGATAGAATACTCGCTTTCCTTCAAGGGAGGAAAAAAAAAGTGACTTTCTTTATAAACATTTTTACATATAATTGATGCGTTTATTTTCACTGTTTTCACAAACATACAAAACAAGTCATCTTTTATCTAGTGTCTATGAATCTGCTTGTTGGGATGACAGACCTGGAGCTGTATTGAGGCGACAGGTGCTAAGAAATTCCAGTGTGAAGTAGATGTCAACATCACAGAAGAACATCAACACATCTCTCCCTTTCTCCCACGAATGAGCTCCTATGTCCAGTCCACGGCCACGTGAAAACTCCTCATCCACGGGGATCAGGGTGTAGTTACTGAAGTTTTCCTCACTGGAAAAGATCATGAATAATCAACTCTGACTTTGTTCGTCTGAAAAAAAGAAAGTCTTATATGCTTAAAATGGCTTGGGGGTGAGTAGATTATGGGGTAATTTTCATTTCTAGGTGAAATATTCCTTGAACGATGTATGATGTATAGAAAATTTCAAAAGAACAGCATTTATTTATGTTTTCATCACTGGACACAATAATAATAATAAAAAAAAGATTAATTTCTTTTTAAAAGATTATATAATACAAATCTTACTGACCAAAGTTGGTAGTGTAGACGGGTTTATTCAATAATTTAGAAAAAGCATGCATATTTAAAAACCACTAAGATGGGTAAACATCAAATTCCTTTCCTTTCAGTTTCTTCATTCAGGATGTTGGCAAACAGAGAGCAAATATTAACAGAGTATTTGCAGAGCTCAAACCTGGACATTTTCCTCAGAGACGCCTTCACCTCCTGCAAGCCCACTTGCCCAAAATACACCACTGTGAGATGCACCCGCTTGTCCTGCTGTATACAAACCTCCCTGCATACACAAAACACAGTCTGACCACAACATTTTCAAATCATCCAAAGAGAAAACCACACTGGGAACCCTGCCCTAGTAAAATTGCGCAACATCTGGCTCCGTGTTGCCGCTACCCTCACATCTTTAGAAGTTCAACCATATTATTTGCAGCACACACAAACACACCGACACGCATTCCCAGATATTATCCCAGAATCCCGCTTACATGTTTTTTTTTTAATGTGAATAGGAATCTGCACAGTCGGGAGTTATGTATGCATTAAAATGCTTGTAAAATTTCCTTGGTTTGAAAACGAGTACTGTGTAATCTGTGCTTCATACATCATTAAACTTTTCACAATGTTTTTTTTTTTTGCAGTGCTGCATAGAGGCCAAAACCTAGAAACGTGTTCAGAACTTCCAGTTTCAATTTCCTAAAGTCAATGTTTTTTTCTGACATGGTTTTTGGTTAAATTTCTCAAAAATGTTCTGTGGTTAATGTAAACTGAAGAGGCTCCCTAGTGATTTTTAAAGGTTGTGGCTGAATGTGATTCCAGCGGTTGCTGGGGACATTACAGATAAACTCATTTACTCACTAGTTACTTTTACAGCCTCATTATGACATTCCTGCAAACTTTCAGGCAAAGAGTTTTATTTTTTTCAAAGACTGAAGGAGTTATCTTGATGGTAGAGTCTTAATGGTAGAGTGGCTAAGCCATGTGGCTGGTGTAACCGGTTTACAGCCTACATTTAGCTTTCTACTTCTGGTAATTGTATTTAAGACCCACAATTCTTGAAGTTCTGTTTATTTGTGAATAAAGAATAAAGAATTTTACTATGAAAATGTGTGTAAGAATCATAAGCCTCTATCTGTCGTACAGCTTGTAAGACTACAAAAGCTACTGGAAATCCCCTATTTGTTTTTTTGTTGTTGTTGATGATGCTCGCTTTCGGTTTGGCCTACAAAAACCATCATTACCGCAAAACCTGCGGTGACCTCCTCACCTGAAGTTGTGCAAGAACTGAACAAAGGCTTCAGTGCGGCCTGACAGCGGCACTATGATGTTAATGATGGTGCTGGCGGTGTCTACGGACGTGCTCCTCACTTTCATGAGGGGCCCGAATGGACGAAAGAGGGTGACGTGGCGGTACTCGTGGGAATTCTCTTTAGTGAAGTAGAGCTCATACAGCGTGCCTTTGTCCCTCTCGGTCCTGTAGAGCCCTGCCAAGAATAGCAAGTACACAAGAGCAGCTCGAATTACTGAATATTTTGTGCTGTGCAAAGTTCACACCACCTTTATTATTCTCAAATACAAACAAGAGCTGTTAAGTACACAAGTTCCTAACCACATGGTGCGCTGAGCACACAACCTATACCCCTTCAGCGTTTACCTTCAAAAAAATTGCTTTCAGTGAACATCTGCCTCTGCATGGGGAGGTTGTCCTCCTGTCCGTCATCTTCCTCCGGGTTATTAATAATATCCAAACCTGCTTCTATCACCTCCACCAGGTCATCCCTCCGGTCCTTCCGCACAGGCTTCTCCTCAGGATGGCGCGTCAGGCCCATCTCAAGCTGGTACACTTTTGTGGTGGTGAAGCTCTCGAAGGGCACCAGTGCGTACTCGCTTGGCAGCCGCGCTCCGGTATTCACCTCAGCCTTGTCGATTTGTGAGTGCAAATACTCCAGGAGGTCACCAGGCTCTTGATCTCTGCCATCGATCAGGCTCTGGGGCCCAGGACCCTCCTTTTTTTCTTGGAGTACCCTTAGTTTCTCGCTCATCTCTTGGAGTTCTTGTTTGAGCTGCGCGATCTGCCTCTTGAGGCTGGCCGCTCGGCTGAGATGGCGCTCTTCCTGTTCCTGCAGGAGGGCTTGGTAATACTCCTTTCCATATGGATCGCCTCCGAGCCCAGGCAGCACCTGGCTTACATCCGCAGGTGGCGTACACTCCAGCAGATAAGCAAACAGCAGCAGTACCAAGAGCAAAAATATCCCCAGGAAAAGCCAGCGCGCCCGTCCCTGCAGAGGAAGCCCCCGTCTGGGCATATCTGAGAGGCAGGGATGCTCTTTACCAGCCACCGTTTTGCATTCCCACCCTTGACAAGATGTAACTTTTAGGAAGGATGTAGTCTTTAGCATTAATCCATTCCCAAATGAGGCGGAGGGAGTGCGGTAGTGTCACATTTCTCTAGTAATCATGCTCCTCTCACACTACAGCACACTGAACATGCTCAGATTCCTCAGAGATTTAAGAAGACACTGTTGACAAACTGGCATCCTGCTTGCACAATATTCCTCTTTTAAGAGAAATAACTCCCCTAAAATGAAGATTAAAATAATTAATATTTTATACTATATTTAGACTAAGCACAGAAAAAATAAAAATAAAACAGACAATATGATAAAAATAATAATAACAACTTAACAGCCTGTAGTGCATTGTGGTTTATCTTCAGTATAGTTAGTAAAAACTATAGTTTCTTCATATTATTCATGTAAATTTATCAATTTATGATACAAAAAGCTACTGTACACACATAGACTCCTATCTATCTATCTATATATATATGTGTGTGTGTGTGTGTTTCTAGGCAGTCTGCGAACAGCTGTCTACGCCGTAAAAGACTATAGTTCTTCGGTTTGAAACTTAATTATTAAAAATAATTAAAAAATAAAGTTTTTTTTTAATGATAAATGTTTAAAGAGAAAGTTAATTAATCAATGCTAATTACCATACATGTCGAGTAGCCTTATTATAAGCGGGATCGGACTACTGATCAGATCACTCTATTTGTGTTTATTTTGCTGACTGACTGTACATTACCCCATACACTGTTTGCAATTTTCCATATTTATAAACAAATGCACGTGTAACGTTAATGCGATTCTTCTTAACCTAGCTGCTAAGACTCTGAATTATACTATTTAAGTTTGTTTGCAAATGAGCAAATAAGTGCGCACAGTGAAACATCTGGCTGATTGATCCATCAGCTTGATGAAATATACATAATGGAAAAATGTTGCTTTTCGCACAAGGAAAATCTACTATATAATCTGAAGCAGAAAACGTCGAGGCTGAACTTGTTCTTAAAAAAATGAACACGGAAATACGCGACACTTACCTCGGTAATTGTGACTGTATGAGGCTTTCGGTAAGCGCTTCTTTATGCAGCTGTTCAATAGAATACCGAGCATAATAAATGTGGGAAGAGAACGCCACGGGGCAATGAAAAAGGAAGCACAATAAAGCGCATGTTACTTCCGCTATGAGCCGCGGAATTTCAAAATAAAAGCCTGTCTGCCGTCTAGATGTTTTGCAAATCGTCAAAGCCTATGGTTAACAAAAACTCACTATAATTATGCCAATTTTCAAAATGTGCTTTGAAGATGAACCCACTTCCTTTCTTTAAAGTGGTATGTGATGTGTTTATAGGTTTGTATTTTCTGTGTTCGTGCTGCTGCACGAATAAATCTTCCCATAAATAAATTGTCCCATTCAAAAAGCAAAGCAACAAATTGAATGAAACCTCAAATTGATGGTTTAATTTAATTAAGGAATAACTGATCTCATGCCTTTTTACATATTCAGACAGGGTACTTTGTACTTCCTTTTCAGATCAATCATTCAATTTTGTGGTCGCAGTAGCCTATGAATGTGTCATGATGTCTATGCCTCAAATCTTAGGATGTCAGGATGAACAAATGCTACCACATTTAAATCTATTTTTTAAATATAATTAGAGCTATGCTTTTTCATGAAGTCTGACAATGAAACAGCAGAAAACACGTAGAAATAAACATGATGAAAGTAACTTCTAACAGTTTTATTGATTTAAACGTAATGTTCAGACAACATAATGTGGAATCACACTCAGCTTTATGTATTGTAGTTATTGTAGCACAAATAATGTCTTTACAAGGAATGATTGAAAATAAAATCACCATTAAATTAAACATTTCAGTACTCTGTTATGGCAATATTCATAACTCATAGTTACCACAGAGCAAAAAACAAAAAGTAATTGAATCATGTCATATCCTGACATATGATCAAGAAGAAACAAACTTTTTTCCAAATAAACATGTCCAATATTTGCGACGAACATCTGCAGTAGGTGATGGTAAAGAAGCTCCCTTTAATTCCTGGAGTGGGACCAAGATTGCCTCGGTCATGCATTTATAACTGGTGTTTTCTAACAGAAGCGGCACAGGCACTTAAACATGGACATTAAACTGTACAGAGTCATGCAGTGATACAACACGGCCAACCGGACCTTGTGGTAACAATTGAACAATTGAAGCATGTTTTATGCAATTCCAGCCAATTTGAAGTCTATTACCATCCTCCCGTCTTCTACACAACAGCAGAAATAAAAGGGAACCGACTTTATCATCAAACAACATATATACAGTATCATATAAATATACACATCTCCCCACGTCTTTTCCACCATTGATTTTGGTTTGCATTTTTAGCTATCAAGCGGATCCACAATTTTTGCGGGAGAATGCAAAGCCATCCAGTTTGCATAAACACTATCATTGGCATATCTTGTAAAGACAGGGTTAGTGGCATCGAGTCTGTTGAGCGGTACCGGACTCTTCTCTGGCCAGTTCGGGTATGACATGCCTAAAAACGAGAACATATCATTTTTTCTGCACTGAGGAAGCATTAAGTCCAGACAGTAAGGCTCTCAAACAAAACTCAGCTTAGCTTTTGAATATTTAACAGCGTAAAACAGCATGAATGACTTGTGGTAGAAGCATGAAATTATTCTTTGGTCCTTTAAAAAATTGTTTTTTTGGTCATTCATGTGTCAATACTCCACTGTGGTGACATCATCTATTCAGTGACTGCTGTTGTCTTTGCCATTTTAAATAAAATAGATAATCAGTGCTCTACTAAAAGGGTTTTTGTGTACTCCCAGAAATAACTGACATCAAGCAGTCTATGCATAGCAACTGCCTTTCTGCTGGCCGTTTTATTGCTTACTATTAATGCCATCAGTTTGGGGAGCGCTAACAGAGGCTTGCACATCTTGAAATATGATCTACAAGAAGAGTTTAATTCAAAAGCCTTACTGCTTTCAGAACTGACTCCATCTATTGTAAACACTCATTTTCTGTAATATGCTCAGAATATTACAGAGAGAGCACATCCAGAGCACACGGGACCTGTTTCAAATGTAAAACCTAACCTAAAGTGCTGCAAACCAATAGAAAATTGACATGTGATGTAAATCATGAAACACATCTTAATATATTTCCCTTACTGAACATTATACATGTTAAGTTGTGTGTATATATGTATATATGAAAATGGTTCATTTTTTTTTATCAGTAGTAGTAATACTTGTACAATAAAGCTTTTTAAAATGAATATTTCAAATAGTAGAGTACATCGGAAGCAGGTCCAAATGAAACATCTGATCCCTAGATCCAGACACTACAGTACTAACTGAATCTATAAAACACGAGCGGTATTCATAAGTCAGTGGCAACCATGCCGTTAGCACAATCACAGCACTTCCTATGGAAGGCAAAAACATAAACTGATTTTGTTCCCTGTATTAGAATCGAGTAAATGCATGGGAAATTCTACCATAGAGCTTGTTTTCAATCCAAGTGGAGGGGAGGGTTCGAGGGAGAGGGGCGTTACTACAGTCCACTAAGGGTGTGTCCTCTTCAGAGAGAGAGTCGTCATATAGCAGAGCGTCTGCTGGCGTGGAGGCCGCGAGATCCAGGTAGTCCTGATGAGTGAAAACACACAGTTATGAAAATTAGACTAGTGTTACAGAACTCTTCAGTGTAACATCACATATGAAAAATTATTTTTGAGAATGAGATTTTTTTGACAAGAAAGCAGGCTGTCAAATTACATTAATTAGCATAACAAAATGGCCACTCTACTATTTAATTAATTTTAATATGATTTATTCCTGTGATGGAAAATCTGAATTTCAGCAGCCATTTTTTAGTTTTCATTGTCACATGAACCTTCAGAAATTGTTTTAATATGCTGATTTGGTGCACAAGAAACATTTATAACGTATCAGTGTTGAAAATAGTTTCACAGGATTCTAAGTAATTTGTTTGTAAAAACTATTTAGACTTCAGGCAGATTCAGCTCAAGTTGATCACAGGCGTTTTAATTTGTGTGAATACGTGTCTGTGTGATTGTATGCGAGAGAAATTATTTGTTGTGTTCTTACTCGACTTTTCACCATCATCTTCTCAAGTTCTTTGCTGATGTCTGTGAAAGTGGAACGCTTATCTGGCTCTTGTTTCCAACAACGAAGCATCAGATTGTACCTACATTACATAACAGAGCATTCATCACCCTTTAAGTCAAATTAAGTACATGTTGTGTCCATAATATTGCATGAGACAAGTCATAATGCAAAATATAATAACTTAAGTTAAAAATTATATATATATATATAATGGTAGTTTTAGAAAATTATTTGTTCATTCAACTCTTAAATGTACAAAACATTCAACTGATGTCAAGTGTTAAACACACATTTCGTCCGTGCAGTTCTCTGGTTTCTCCATCCTGTAACCCGTCTTCAGAAGGTTGAAAAGCCGTTCTGGAGCAATGCCTGGGTAGGGGTTTCCACCCAAAGTCACAATCTCCCATAAGAGGACACCAAAAGACCAGCTAATGCAAGAAAACAGAGAGAGATTGTACTATAAAGTTGTAATAAAACTTGTTTGTTCTTCATAATTTAATGTTTAATTAAATTTTTACTTGACATTTATCTGTAATTATTTGTGAAATTTACTAGCAATTTACGGAGCAAGTCTTAACCCCAATTAATACAAATTGGTGACTGTCTGAAATGAAGCATGTGTTTCATGACTTACACATCACTTTGTGTCGTGTAGATGTGATCGAACAAAGATTCTATAGCCATCCACTTAACAGGAATACGACCCTAGAAAATGAGAGCACATAATAACAAACTATTAAGTCTAACAAATGTATAACGTGTGAGATTTTCAAACATCTGTAAAACATGAGATGTAACTAGTTCAAACGAAACAAATTAGACAATATATATCACCTTGCTCCTCTTCACATATGAATCTTCCTCATAAACATCTCGAGATAAACCAAAGTCGGATATTTTCATCTTTCTTCCCTCTGCCACCAGCACATTCCTGGCAGCCAGGTCTCTGTGAACAAGCTGAACATATTTTCTCTTATTAAAACATCATTCTTTAAAACATATATTTTGTGATGGATATTCCCAAAAGTGCTGACACCTTCATTTCAGCCAGGTATTGCATTCCTCTGGAGATCTGCCAAGCAAAGGAGATGAGGTCGCCCATGGTCAGTGCTCTCTCATCTGGGTTTTCCAAGTAGCTAGAGTTGCGGTTGGCATCATTGCCCATGTAGCTGGGTCCAACTTTCCGGCTCTCCCTCAGGAAGTTCCGCAGTGAGCCGTACTTGGCGTATTCAACGATTAAGTATAATGGACCTGAACAGATGAGAATGTAAGCACACAGGGCTAACGGCAAACACAAATGCATGCCACACTAACCATTTTTTTTGTACTAAAATGTCTTACCATCCTGGCTGCAAGCTCCATACATTTTTATTACATGAGGGTGATTAACTTGCTTGAGCAAGGTGAACTCTGACAGGAGGTCCCGAAGCTCACTGTGAGATGCATTCTCTGTGGTAAAAAATGGTTGGATTTTAGAGATTGATCAAATTTGCCTCCAAATCTGGTTTTAAGTTACATACCTTTCAACATCTTGACAGCAACTGTAGTGTAGCCAGCTTTTCCTTTGAGACGGAAAGCCGTGGCCTTCACAACCTTGCCAAACTCTCCCTCTCCAAGAGTCTTACCCAAAACTAGGTTCTTTCGTGGGAACTCCCACTTTGGATCTTCCTGTTAGCAGAAATGTTGAAAAATCGTTACACATCAAACAATCTGATTAATATTTACATCATTAATCAATTCCAATTTATACCAAAAACATCAGCTTTGCACACTGCTTGCACACAATTCACTGAGTAAAGACAATGAGCAAGACTTACGGGTATTTTGAAGGTTTCAATGGCCACCTGATTCTCCATTGAGTCTAGAGATCCTCGACGAACATTATTGGCCGAGTAGCTGATTGGGTAGGATTGGGCTGGTCGGCGGAAAGTCATTTCAGCTGAGGCGATGGGAGGCTTGGATGTGCTCTTTTGATAGTAGTAGATAAAGTACGAGGACAGGATGATGGAGACAAAGAGGAGGACACCAGCTGCGATGATGGTCTTACACGTGTCATCACAAATGGCCTCTGAAAAAACAATTACAAACAAAGCAATGGATTTATAATATTTTCTATGACAATTTTGTTTGCATTTGAACAACTATTTTGTGCAGATTTTTAAATATTGTTCTCAATACGTAATTTATATAAATGAACCAGTTAAAAAATGAACATACTATTAATTCTTAAAGGACACCTATTATGCCCATTATTCACATGCAATATAAGTCTCAGATCATTTACTCATGATTTTAAAAATGGCTAAGAAATTTGCTGTTTTTGTGCACGTCTCTTTAAATGCAAATGAGATGCTGCTCCCAACCCCCCTTTCGAGAAAAGGGTTGTGCATTTACAGCTGGTGCCTCAGATACTTGTTAATTATCATGTCTCTTGCAAAAACAGAATGTCCCTTGATTGTTCTGAGCAGTTGAACTGGCTGCAGTTCCTCAGAAAAGTCCTCCATGTCCAACCAGGTACGGCTCGAGATAGGAGATGCAGGGTGGGCCAAGTGATATTCCAGGTGGGCCGGGGTTATAAGTTCCTGATGAACTTATTAGACTCCATTGGAAATAAGAACGTTAATTTTCGGTGAAAAAATTTTTTCTCAACCAACAATTTCTGTCCTTTTTTTTTTTTTTTTACAAAAAACCTGTTTTTATTGTGACTGTACACAAATAAAAGAAATATTCAGAATAGTTTCAAACAATGCTTTATTCTTGAGCGAGTAAGCTGTTTCCACTTTCATAATGGGAAAAACCCCTGCCAGCACTGCACGCAGTTAGACATCAATAACTTGACAACTTTCATCTCCAGAACAATATTAATACATTATAAATTTCAACATATTAAAGCAACAACAAATTAAGAAATGTATGTTTGAGAGATAACTCGTCGTATTTTGAAGCGCTAAATAATTTTCCATAAAAAGTCCTTGAATGGAAACCTGATATGATGATCAGATCTGCTTGATCAAATCACAGACTAGACTCTGGATGCTAGTTTAATGTTAGACTCAATATGAACTCAGTTGTTTTCATATTAAAGTAAAGATGAAATGGACAGGGACAAGTTTCAGAACAGGGACAAGCAGTAGTCGCTTAATTTGTTCATCAAGTAAAAGTGGTTGGTTATGCATTTTCAGGTAGGCTACAGTAGTTATCCAGCAGGCACGCAACGTCATAAGTGGTTGATATCTGGTTAAATTTTGGTTTTGGTTATGGAAAATCCAACGCAAATTAAACGTCTAATGTCAATGTTAAATTGACGTCTAATGACCATGTCGGTTAGCGTGATTTCACCAAGTACAAGATGTTCCTGGATCAACATTCTAATCAACCAATCAGAATTGAGGAATAACTTTTCTGGAAATATCTGTTTTAGGCTTATAATCATAGTTAGGTGATTCTACACACTTGTTAATCAGCTATCATTTCTCACTGATTTTAGGCATACATTTTGGGTAGGGGTAGGTTTAAGGGTAAGGATTGGAATAAGTTTATATTTTTGGACAGTAATGTTGACCCAGGATCAAGAAAAGATGTCGATCCAGGATCATGTCTTACTTGGCAAAATTACGGCGACCTACCAACGTCACCTGACGTTGATATTTTGTTGTTTTTAGGTTGTGTAACCAAATCCAATGTTAAGTAAACGTCAAATTGAAAGCATCTCTGTCTTCACTGGGTGTCTATGCAATTGGCCAGGGTGGGCCAAGCTTCGGATAAAGCTTCCATAACCCCCCCCCCCCCCCCCATTTTTCTAGCATATTCTATCAATTTGACATTCCTGGCGCTTCCAACAGAGACTATGATTTTGAGGTACATCTTTACATCATTCTGTAGCTTCTGGAAGGCAAAAAAATCTATCAGCTCACCTTGTAATTCATCCTTTTCACAGAAGCACTTTTCTGTAAAACAGTAGCAGGTCCCATGTCCAGCTCTGATTCCAGACAGTTCCCTCTCATAACCCCCGATTACAGGCCCACCTGATGAAATGACACATTGTTATAGTTGCTGCATTTTCTAAAAGCAGAATCATGCTGTTGTAACTAAATAATACTAAATGCCACCACAAGCCACAATACAAACGTAAATTTCTCTCACTGGAGCAATCCTGAGGACATATGGAGGATATGTTTTTCCTCTCAATGGCATCACAGTAACCATCTGGACATGTCCGGAGGTCAGGAGAACAGGTGGAGTAATTTGGAGATATTCCTGCAAAGGTAATACAATGACACGATTTGTCCTTTCGAATGATAGAAGTAGATACACAGTAATATGGTAAGTGCAGTGTATTGTATTCAAGGGCATTGTGGGTCACCTGTATCTCTGCCTTGTCTCCACTGGCATCTGCCTGTTGGGGCTGCCAGTCCTCGGGACGCCTCACACTCCCCTCGCTGTCTCTTTTCTGCACAAGCCAAAACCCGCTGCTCATCCAGCCTTGTGAGATCTACTATATGACACAATCAGTTAGGCAAAAACCTGAATCAAGAGCTGTAGTATGCACCTCTGTTATTTTGGATTAAATCCTCTGAGATAATGATCTTACCTTCACCCTCAAAAGTAATTATGAGCTGCGTCTTGGCCTGAAACTTAGTCTGCTGTTCTTCTGCAATAACTGCATACTGCAGTTCTTTGCACTGCGGTTGGCGTAACACCTCGGTGTCGTTCACATAGAGCACCCCAATATTCTCATACGGGTTCTGTGCAAGGCCAACTGCCCTATAACATGACTGAGCTTCAGCAGAGATGTTCTTGTCTGCCATCTCCAATTGATACGTGACATCGATGCCCTTAAACTTCAGACATTTGTCCACACAGACACTTCCAATCTAAAAAAGACATAAAAGGCACACTAGTGTCAATCCTCTGGAGTAATCTGTTGTGGAAATTGCAATTTCTTTATCATATGAGAAAATTAAAAATAAAAAGATAGCAACAAAGACAATTAAATACTGTAATTCCCCATTTTGCACTTGCAAACAGGAGCATAGAAATGCAATAGGATCCCAAAAATCGAATCATGTTTGTATTATGTATTGATTCTTGTACCTAGACTATCGCTTCTGTTCCTCGGGCCATCCAAGTTGTGGATGAGTGAGTTTGCTTATTCATCAGAACGAATTTGGAGAAATTTGGCAGCGTATCACTTGCTCACCTATCAGCTGATAAAGCCACCACAATAATCAAAATCAGTCCACATGACTTTGAAGTTAAAATGTTGTAACGATGGCTTTGTTTCTTATAAACACAGATGTTAATGGATGGAAAGAGTCATGAGGATTACTATGTTTTTGTCAACTCATTCTGATGGCCAATAGGATCCACTGGTAAGCAAGAGAGGCAATGCTAAATTTCTCCAAATCTAATGAAGCTTTTTTATCCACTTTTAGTTTATATTTAGAACAGCACTTCACTACTCCTGCTTGCACAGGTTCGAAATGACTAGAAACATTGCTAATGCACCTGGGAGTATGTTGTTGCTTTCAGTGACACAGTGAAGATGTAGGTGACATTGGAGAAGCTAATAGAAACTGGCAGGATAGTCACATTGAAATGTAACAGCACTGTTCCCTCTGGGCCTGGGAAAGTGGTGTCATTGAGCAGGTAGTCCAACTGAAACGAGCGCTGCTCTGTCACAGACAGATTCTGACTCAGTTTCAACTCTGAGGGCAGAAAACAGAATAAAGGACAATTCAGTACATAATGTAAAATATCTATTCAATTATGGTGCACTCCGTAATTGTTTCACTGGCTGATATGACAGTCGTCTTGGTCCAACAGGTCACATTTATACAGCAGCAGCAGTTTCAAAGCTTTTGAAATAATAGGAATTATATGCTTTATATGTACAGAAAAACTAAATGACTTTCCAGACTTTTAGCTTGTTCCAAGAACGTTTTACGTGTTTGATATCCTGTCAGTTTATTAATATTTGGTTAATCAACAGATGAGTGAGGTTATTGCGAGTATAGTACATGATATTTTACATATCAAAATACATTTTTCTTATTTATGTGTAACAAATTCAATAGTTTTTGTACTCACTGTATTCGTGAACTGTCCCGCGAACATTTCCAAAGATGGCTCTTTCTTCCCTAAATTTGTGTTTAATAGTAAAAGTGTTTTTGATCCAGGAGTCATTCGTCATTAAGGTACCCTCTAATTTATTTTCAATTTGGTTTGTGGGATAAACGGGCGTCGTGTCTCTGTCGTATACAAATAAAGTTCCAAAGACAGTACCCTATAAAAGAAAACAGATTAATATTATTCAATACTTTTATATTTCCTTTGATCCTAAGAAGGCTATGAATATGTGAGACAGTTGTCTACATTGCTTGATACCGACCTCGCTGCGGTTAAACTCTATTTTGATATCCTCAGTGTTACTCCCATTCACGTAAGGAGGATTATCATCCTCATCATAGATGTCCACATGCAGAGGACTGAAGAACTTCTCCAACTTTTTTTCTGTCCGTATTACGCACACTAAATCCAGATGGTACGATTCCATCTCCTCGCGGTCCACAGGTGCTGTGACCACCAGTTCTGAAGTGGAGCTGTCGACAGCAAATGGAGCTGGAGAGACTGAATTCAATACAAGTGATTAGACAAAATGAATCTCGCCGCACTGTAATATGCAGAAAGCCTTGACATTGATACTGGGTTTGATTTGTACCTGCTTCCACTCCGTAACTGATGGTGTAGTTGGGGCAAATGTTCATAAGTGTAAAGAGCTGGAGCTGCCGCAGAGCCCCTGGCATGCGGTTCTCTGTAATGTGGGGTTTTAAAACCTTGTCAGGGAAACACAATGTTTTCAGATCGACCTGACCACAGGAGGGCGCTGTGTTATTAAAGAACATCAGTTTGACGTCCACTGTGGGAAGGAACGGGCAAAGCTGTTTCTGCACTCGCAATGAAGAGACTCCGACCTTCAAGTTGAGATCCTTCACAGACCTTACCGGGCTGCTGCCTGGAGGACAGACATCAGCAGACATGTCCTTTTACAACAGTGTTCAGCTCTTACGGTCCTCTAGACACTCTATTACGTCTCTATTATGAAATATACAGAATTTCATTACACTGAATTAAAAAACTAAAATAAAACTTAATACAAATAACCGTAATATGTTTAATATATTAAATACCTACTTTCATATGACTTTTAATATACAAGCAGAAAACTTGGAATGATACAGGAGACAAGTATGATACACTTACTTTAAAACACTGGTCTATACTAGATTATGTGAAATATTGAGTAACATTACAAAAGATAAAACTTGAGAATGTAAATTTAAGCAGAAGAAACTGGCATATAGGCAAACATTCAAACAAATAAAGCTGTGTTGAACTCACGTATACTACTAAAGTCCCTCCACTCCAGGGTTTTGTTCATTGAAAGGACCCCAGTTTCCTCATCCATGTGAAACCATGATGCATAAGTGTCTCTATGGGAGCATAGGATGAAATAGGGCCTCTCTGTAGCGATTTCCCGCATTGAATGGACCTGAAGGACCGGTGATCCCTGTGGTTGACCAACGTAGATGCTTTCTGTGTACAGCCTTTGAGGAAAATACAGTCCAAGTGAACCTGTCCAAAACACACATGAAATGTCACAAATGTCACCCCATAAATATTAAAGCAATAAGTTGGGTTCAATACAAACTGATTTTGAAATTTGTTAATCAACAGCATTTGTGGCATTTTCTAGATGTTTCTCCATCTAGAAATAATAATAATATACTCAAGTGCTTACAAACCGTTTAAGTGTAAAGGTTTTAAAATCCAGTTTTACAACTGGCTATTAAAACTTTAGAATGATAATAACCATAAAAACACAACAACTTAACAGCTCAAAAAATACACGAGTTTAACAAAATAATAACAAAAGCATAATCTTCAAATTTAAGCCTAATAATAGGCTTAAGGCATCAACACTTTTTCCTCTTGTTTTTAGGAAGATGACATATTTGCATATAATATAATTGCATATTTCTATCATTTTGCCTTCCTCTTACTTAAAAAGTCCTTGAAATAATGTTTACAGATATTTTTTGGAAGTGCATTTGGTAAATTGCAATTGGATTGTTCAAAAAACCATTCAATTAAAAAAAACAAATGTAACCTCTGGCGCTCATGATGCATTCAATAGTTTGCAATTAACTCTATCAAGTCTTCCTTTATTGATCCGCTTCTTATCTCAAATCTGTTCTACAACAGAAACATCCACGCAAGTAGACGGGTTACACAATGAACTCATTAAACACATCCGCTTTTCTGTTGAAATAGCCCTCGCTCCTCTTTCATCGAAAAATGAAACAGCCTCTCATATGACATTGACACTGGTCTTTTAATGAATTTCTCACATGGTCAATATGATGCGGTCTCCGATTCTCCTTGGTTTCACCTTGGGAAGTTTAATTACAGTGGATAACATAATACTGCCTAGAAATGAATCATTACCTGCAGGACGAGTGTGGATGGAGGTGGGGGGGAAGGGTAATCTATAAAACACTGTAAGATCCCCATGTGTTTTACCAGTAAATGGAGATGCAAGTGTTCAGGGTGTAATTATATCTCTCCTGTGTTCCTGTCCGACGACGGTGGGCGGCCACTTAGGAACGTACTAATATCATTAGCAGACAGCAAAACTAGATTTTCTATTTCTGTTGCTGCAGTTGAAGCCTTGTCTCTGGTTTCAGACATTGATTTAATTTAGCTGTGCTGGGATGACAGGAGGCCGGATTGATGGATACAATGTGGCCAACCTTCCTGAAGGATGGAGAAGCAGTCAGAAACACTACAACCTTTTTTATTAAATGCCTTGTCAAGACACAAAGACAACACAGAACTGGTTTGTGTTCCTATATTTATGGGGTTGCCAGTCGCATTTGTGGACATAAAACATACTTTAAAAACCTTGTGGGTTCAAAATGAAACTTTTTGCGGTTTGTAGTGCCATGATAAAAAGCTTGACAGATACTGATACACACTTCTACATTTAGATTCATCATGTAGGGAAATGGAACAAAAAATGTTGATGACTCTTCTCACACACTCAGATTTTCATCCAATCAAACACAGAAATGTCCCTCCCCCTAATAGCACACAATAAGGTGGTGAGGGATGAAGTAGTCCAAAACCCAGCTATATTAGAACTTTCGTTTCCAGTGTTTTTTTTTTTAAATAACTACATGATTACAACAAACTCATCTCTTCGTGCTTTATTCCATTACTTAAAATATATTACTAATACACGCTTGTGATATTTTGAAGCTTCAACAGGTCTTTAATAGCTAAATTGGACTCCAATTGTCTCCAAATAAAACCAAAAGGCAACGGCAATTTCAATTAAGGATCCTGTTTTTTTCAAGGGATGCTAACTTCAGGGCAAACATATGTCCCATCTTATTTTCCTGCTTCAGAACAAAATATTTCTACCTAGAAAAGAAGTTGACTGGCCATTTAAACAACTTTTAATATGACACATCAAAAAAATGCATTTAAAAAGTGACTACGACGTAATAAAACGGTAACAGAGGTGACGAGACCAGGCCCTGGAACAAAAACCTTTTGAAAATATTGCCTTAAAAGAAACTGTCTAGGCCGTGTAAGATAGGTGCGTCTTTTAGTGAAAGTCGATAGTACAAAGTAAGGCTTGTGTGCTTGGTTCATAAACCATAGCTGCAGGAGAGCTGAGGGATGGCAGCATTAATCTTAGCTGATGCAGATACTGTGTTGAACAAGCCACTGGATTTGCTGTGACACCCATTCATCATCCTGTGTCAGTGTTTCAGGTGGAGTGCTTAGCAGCGCAATGCCACTCCAAGACTCAGAGCAGCACTGATAGCATTTGTACTTAAATAAACACATGAAATTGGAGTAGTTATGTGGTCCTTCTGGGATAAGGATTTCCAGACTAAGAACACTGTAATACAAGCAAAACCACTCGCCTTGTTGTTACACTTTAAAATTCAGGGATTGTGACTGACAGATTTTTACATATGGAAAATATACACATTATAAAGGCAAGTGGCAATCACTTATCCAAATATTTCTATATACCGCAATTTATACTATGCAGAGTAGACATATTTTCTGTATGCGTGGAATATCTTTTAAACATGTCGTATATTTGGTGTCCCCGCAAAAATAAAGTCATTATTTTTTTGCTTTAAAAAAAAAAAAACAATTATTTTTTTATTACTTTAATTTATTCGTTATTAATTTTTACTAATTGTTATACATTACAAAATGTTACTGTCCATAATAATATAATAATTTATTTAAAAAGTGTCTTAAATGGCTGAAAATCTTCTTGTTCAAATTAGTCAGTGTAGTTTTTCCGTTATCTATCAATGTGCAATCAAACTATTTTATAGTACTTTTCTATTGGTAACATTTTATTGATTTCATTTATGAAAGCCCTAAATAGTTACTTACTTAATTCTACAACATTA
Organism: Enteromius treurensis; assembly: GCA_032275025.1. NCBI lineage: Eukaryota > Metazoa > Chordata > Actinopteri > Cypriniformes > Cyprinidae > Enteromius > Enteromius treurensis. The sequence goes on from JAUCMU010000024.1 coordinate 8,665,754, forward strand.
AATTATTTAAAATGAACATTTCACTGGAAAAATGGGTGTCCTTAAATCTTGCGTCAACTCTGTTACCACACCATATTTTTGTCTTATGTCATGTTTTCTTAGCATTTTCTTAGAGTTTTTGAAAAAAATTTTTTTTTTAAATGTCAATACCGTTACACTATTACGTTACGTCTGCATTGTTAATCTACCTTGGTAACAGAGTTTGGCGGTGACAGACGAGGACTCTAAATGTATTATAGAATGAGTCATGTGCTATATGCAACAAAGCACACTAGTACACCGTATCCCACAATGCAATGCTTTCAAATTGATCCAGCATTTTCTGTGTGATGAATAAACCATAAGTAATTACAGCTGTGATTTTTAAAATTATTTAATCAGACAGCCAAGAGTTGACATCATTATACATTTTCCAATGAAGTGGATTAAAAATGCAATAAAACTTTGTGCCATATAAATGATCAGTGAACAATAAAGATTTAATTTATTATTACTGGTTGCTATAAAAGTGCATATTGGCTCATACCGGATAACTATTTAATTGTGCAGGCTATTTCCTCTATTTTTCCATATGGATTACCTTTGCTGTCATCTAACACTAGTAAAAACACCAATAATTTAATGAGACTTTAATTATAAATAATCACTTTTTTAACACTGCACAGTACATTATAATGTTGTGAAGTCATTTTGTAAACAAATTATTTATCCTAAGCTATACAGAATTTTAGTATCAGTCATTTCTTGGTTATTAACTAGAAAACGATTATTGGATCATCAGGATTTCTGATATGTGGCAACACATGTGACAACAATGTAGCCAACCACTTTTATAATATGAAAAACAGATTCTGTTCCACATGCTACTTTTCAACAAGAGTAAGTGTACAGTATTCTGTTTACATTTGGCATTAACTACCTTCATCTGGATGTCCTCCAGATATACACTAAAAATGCAAGCGTAAATGTAATTGCACGTAATGTAATTGTTAGTCATCATCCATGTGTTAAATCATGACATATCAAAAACTGTTTCAAGGTCTACATAGAAGGTGTACTGCATTTCCAGTGAGAATACAATCTCTACAGCTGTTTTTCAGGATTCATTTATGGCACACTTTTTAGGCAAGTAGGACAAATGAAGGTAAATGACAGCAGGTCGACAGGATAACTAATCAGGCGACTCAGGAAAACTAGGCCACAATGCAAGGAAGACAAAACCTAAAACACAATGAAACATAGCAGACATGTAATGACAGTAAGGGTTAGGGCAATTAGTACCACTTGTTATTTGCTTTTGGTCTTTGCTATTTGAATCCAGAAATAATAACATCAAGACTTAACAACTGGATATTTCTGCTATTTCTGTTTTTGAAAGAAACGTTAACATTTCACATGAAGAAAAATAGTAATCTCTTTCTAATCACTGAAGCTGTCTTGCACTGCAATGAGAGCACTTTCCTAAAAGTTCCAGTTAAAACTGTCTAAGTTATCTTATTTATGTTGCGCATACAATATATTGATTATAATGAGAGCATTTGCGGGCATAAAGCGTGAACAAAACTGATTGTGAGTGAGATCTGCTCTGATCGGCCGCTCCGTTATAGTTATACAAGCAAGCTGAGATTGGCTACAAATTTCAGTGCTGAGAAAAAAATGTATGTGAGTACATCTACATACTGTTAATCGCAGCAGCCAAAGGAAAAATTCCATGGGTTTTTATTTTGCAGCACTAATTATGCAGGGAAAAGAGATCTGGCCTGTTATATGGATACAGAAGCTACTCGATGGCGACAAATGTAAAAGCATGATCATGCCAAGAATAAACAGAGTAGAAAGTCTAACAGTAGCAAGCTACTGTTCCAATCTGAAGAGAGAGAAGTAAAGAAGTGTTGGCCAAAACCAAATGTTTGCAGTGATTAACGATCAAACGTAGACGAGGACCCAACAAGCATGAATAAATTGCTCTAACACAGTAACAACTGCAATTTCAATGTATTGATCAGTGTCTCCTTAATTATCCACATAAATGTTGTGTGATTAAATGTAATGAAGAACAAAGTAAACTCTGTTCATGAGGATCATTTTAAATATGTTGATCTTTGTCTGTGTGTGTGTACAGTATGTACATTAATTTCACATTAAGCATCTAAAGAAAGCCATTAACTTTCAAATTGTTGCACTTTCCAAAAAGCTATTAAGCTCAATAATCAGTGTTTTGGTGGTCGTAGCCAAGGTAAGAAATAATCATAAGCAAACTTCAGGTCATTCTTCAGTTCTAAACTTTTGTGGTGTGGCAGCTGCAAACTACAGCTATCCAAACTGATTTGAATCATTCCAAATTCAATTTATTTCCAGGCCGGAAGCCAACAGAAAGCAGTTTATATCAAGCTAATTAACTCACAGAATCAAAAGCAGTACACAGCAGGAATGATGCTGTGACATCACAAGACTGACATAACGGGATGTGACACGTGGATGAGCTTTCTGCGAGTAGGCGTCACGGCCGAAGGGCGGATGTTTGAAGTTATGACTGATCACTTGATCAGATTGAGCTCACTGCTCTGACCCCTCACAGCCACATCCTGGATCATGGTTGTAAACACTATGATGCAATCTGAGATATTGATTTCAGCTCACAGGCGAATTGACTTTGAACCTAACGTGCGCATACGCACAAATGAGAGAGGAAAAGCTTAACAACCAAATTCACGTGTCATATTAATTTTGAATTAGACATTATATGAAACATCTGCACATAAGCGATTCATTTATGCACTGGGTGGAAATGTGACCCATAACTAACTGAGGGATCTGGGCTACGACTCCAATAGGTACAAAAGCTGGTGCAATTTGTCCAAATGTGGTTTCTAGTAGATTCATTAACGTCCATGTACAATGGATTACCATGAGGACATCAGCCATTATTATGACACAGAATCAAGGAACCACACTTATTTCTACCTCCTCTAATCCTTCAGTTTATTTTTGATGGTGCATTCTAATGCATTTTAGAATGATTCAGTGATGATTGTAAAAAAAACCTGTTTAGATAAATATTTTTGACTTTACCAGTATAATTTAATGTGTGCATACAGTCAAAAATGTGAATATACAGTCTAATATTGAGGTAAAAGTTTTAAAATAGAAGGTCATTGGCCTGTTATATGTATTTAGGTGTATTAAGGAGTATTAAGGTGACAGCAGAAGGGCTGATGTTTGGAGTTATGACTGATCACTTGATCTGATTGAGCTCACTGCTCTGACCCCTCACAGCCACATTCTGACTAAAGTCTGCTACTTGAAACATTTCTGATGACGCAACAATCTTATCAAACGACAAGAAGGGACCAATCAGTTCTGAACATACACAAATCCACGGTCACTGCAGAGTATTCATTTGAAATCAAACAGACATATATGATGACCTGAATTGGTGTCAGTGTCTGCGATGGTGTGGCCTGCATGTTTTCAAGAAAGATCTCTCAGCGAGAGAACAGGTTAATGGATAGACGACCTCTGCACCAGGCTGCTCAAAGACAGGAACTCAATTAGCTCAACATGCACACCGCCGCAGAAATGTACCATCTATGAGATCATGGGAGCTGGAAGAGTGCATGTGTCTTTCTTGCCATTTCCTTGAACTCGTCAAAAGGCGGAAACAAGCTAGCAGTCAGAGCAATCCACTTTCCATAATCCACTTACTCCTCAAAGGGCTCCATTCATGATATGCTGTGTGTAAACACAGGGATGTGTTCGTTGCAATCACTAGCATTCCCATCTAGCTTCATGTCTGCAGCTACAACAGCTGTAAATATCACTATAGTGTAATCTTGATAATGATACAGCCTGACAGTCAGTACGTCTTGGGATCATCATAAAGCATGCTGATGTCGGCCTCTTGGCCCCTGCCCTTTTCGGCCAAGGTCAATGTGCAGAGCATTTGTCCACAGTAATGACCAAACTAAGAAGCAACAGGCCAATCAATAGCAATATTAATCAACAACCGAGCACATTCAGCCAATAACAGTCCTGCATTAAGCACATGCAAGGATGCACATGCTCTTATGTTGCATGAACGTTAAGAAAAAGTCCAGCCCTAATATAATACTTTGGTAGCAGCATCCTTAATTTTTGGACATATTTGTGATTAAAAATCATGAATGATAAGCTATAATAATAATTATTATTATTATTATTTTTCTAATTACAACAATAAATCTTTTTCACATTAAAACTCATCTTAAATGTGTGTCTAATAAATCATAACAAATACAAAAAATATAAAATCATGTGTTAAAAGTATAGCCAATTATTCAAGCAGATTCATATGAGACACTATGGATGTAAGAGGACTAATCAAAGTAAACATACTTAATTACAAAGCAAAATGATTAAGACTCCATCTCTATAATACAGTAATGAGAATCATTACTCTGTGACCACAACGATTTAATTAACTAAAAGGCTGCCAATTACGCTATAATTCAATACGGGACTATTATTATTGATTAATATGGTTTAATTTATTACATTCCTTTAAA